>JAOQMQ010000002.1:14834493-14848677 GCA_027563845.1 Erythroxylum subrotundum | reverse complement strand
GAAAGATTATATTATTAGTAGACTAAAAGGAAATCATTGGTTTACTACATTAGATGCAAAATCAGGTTATTGGCAATTAAGATTATATGACAATACAAAACCATTAACAGCCTTTACTTGTCCACCATAAAAACATTATCAATGGAATGTACTATCTTTTGGATCAAAACAAGCCCCAAGTATTTATCAACGATTTATGGACAATAATTTAGAAGGATTAGAAGACTTTGCATTAGCTTATATAGATGACATTATTATCTTTTCTAACAAAGATAAATAGAAATAATCCAATCTAATAATTCTAATCAACAGACTCTTTAGTTGATGTTTATCCAAGATGCAATATAGTAGCCTTGAAACCATCAAATTATGATTAGACTGCTAAAAAAGAAGAGTGGGTAAAAGCTATGCGGGAAGAGGTAAGAATGATTAACAAAATTAGAATTTGGAAGTTAGCTAATAGACCTTTAAGTCAAAAAGTGATTGGGGTCAAGTGGGCTTGTAGAACTAAACTAAACCCAGATGGCTTCGTTAATAAAATAAAAGCTAGACTAGTAGTGAAAGGATATGCTTAACAACAACAAGTACTCCAACACTTCTACTCTAGTTGAAAGGCATGATAAATTTCGGTTAATTATTGCCTTAGCATCAAAATTTGGTTGGAAAAAATGTAACTTTTCCAAAAAATAAAATTTTGGTTAGAAAAATTGTCACTTGGATGCCAAGTCAACTTTCTTAAATAGCATACTAGATGAGGATGTTATATTGAACAACTTAAAGGGTATGAGGTTTCAGGAAGTGAAGAAAAAGTTTGCAAGTTGTCTAAGGGTCTTTATGGTCTGAAATAGACACTTAGCGCTTAGTATGATAGAATCAACTCCCACTTATTAAAGCAAGAATTTGTGAAGAGTAAAAATGAGGCCAACTTATATGTCTTAGAAGTTGATAGTAATCAACGAGTAATTATGTTCCTTTATGAAGATGATCTTCTAGTGATACGAGGAGATCCAACTTATGCTTTTCAATTTAAGAAGAAGATGAAAAAAGAGCTTGAGATGTCTGATAAGTCTAATGACCTACTTCTTAGGCATGGAAGTTATGTAGGTTAATGAAGTCATCTTCATTTCTCAAGAGAAGTATGCTTGGGAGATCCTGAACAGGTTAAAATAGAAAGATCAAAACCTATGGTTGCACCACTACTTGTGAATTAAAAACTTTCAATGCTTGATGGTGAAACCAAGGTTGGTGCATCTGAATTCAGAACCATCGCAGGATGTTTGCTATACATAACAGCTACAAGACTTGATATAACGTTTGCTGCAAGGTTTGCTATCAAGGTTTATGCAAACTCCAAGCAAACTACACATTAAGGTACCTAAGAGGAAGAGGAATAACCAATTTTGCCCACATTAAAAGAAAGAGAGAGATGAGCCACACGGGTATGTAGATAGGCCATAAGTATTTCAGGTTATGTTTTTACTTTTGGAAGTGGAGTTTCTTTTGGAATTCAAAGAAACAAGAAACAGTTGCTCAATCTACAGCTGAAATTCTATCAGATTTAAGCCAAGCTCCAAAAAGAGCAAATACAAGCTGAATTGATAACAAATCAACCATAACATAGCTGAAAATCCAGTTGTACATGGCAGAATGAAGCATATAAAAATCAAATTTCAAGCTTGTTACAGAATATAGCAGTTGTAAACAGCTGTTACAGAGTGTACAACTAATGTAAATAACATGTTCATAGGGATTATAGCATAATCATAGGAATTCCTTTCCTAGTTTAGCCTATGTATTCTTGGATAAATACATGTATCATTCTAATAGAAAACAAGAAAATTATTCTTCTCACTTTCTCTGCTTTCTCAATGCTATAAGGGAAACTGAGAAGAATAAAGAAGTAAAACTCCATCATTGCAACTCAGAAGCTAGCAGATATAATGATTAAAGCTCTTCTCAGAGAGAAATTCTTCTTAGGACAACGATAAGTGTTACAAGGAAAAATTTCAAGAAAGAGTGTTATAGTTGATATGTTTCTTACATAAGATTAGTTAGTAAATTTGTGTTTTATTTATATCAGTTTAACTGCAGATAAGATTAAATTTGGTTTTAGATCAGAATAAAAGTGTTATATATATAATATAAATCTAGTAGTTAAGAATAATTGGATATCTTAGTTTATATTCAGCAAAAATTAAAGCATTTGATGATGAATAGTTTTTTTTTTTTTTAACCTCATAGTTCTGTTTGCAACAAAAAGGGTCAATTCTTCAGTTGAAAATAGGCATTAATAGACTATAAAAAGAAAATACCTTAAAAGCAGCAATAGGTTTGGTGAAGATATACCTCCAGACTAGCCCACTGGACATATCAAAAACATACTTCAACCTGGGCTAGTTATTTATAAGGCAGACAAGATAAAATCAAATGTAATATGTGCAACCTACCTATTACCCGAAGGAGGCACAGAACAGACAAGAACAGCTCCATCAAGATCAGGAAATGTCCTTTTCTTTTCTGAGATTTAAGGGAAAAGGCATATAAAATACAGTCAGTATAAGCAAAAGTAACTTTTCAAGTAAATGTACCCAAGATTTGTATCTTATATCAGAGACAAGTAATTGTAATGCAGTGCTCTAAAGAAAATACATGTAACATGATTCTGCACCCAACGAGATGGAGATGCAACTGTCACCCCGTATTTGAATTTCTTCTCATAAATGTTTAAAGTTTGTTTAACATTCACATTGATAAAGTGATAAAAATGACTGAAAATAGTGTATCTTAAACTGAAGACACCTCATCCATTTCAAATATGTTTGAATATAAGAAGATGATTACCTGTATTTTGTCCATTTCTTATTTCTGCTATATAGTACTGAACAATAAGCCCTCCAAATGAATGTCCAAGTAAGACTGGGGGCAACTGGAGTTTTTTTTGGATGAAATCAGCAACATCACCTGCATGTGTCTACCGCAGAATTGTAGATGGAGCAGGATAAAAGAGAATTTGAATCTATACAGTAATTATATGATAAGGCATACGATACAAGAATCTACAAGAAAGACCAATTCAGTCCGAAATGGATTCTGTATACCTGAAGAGTGCCAGCAAAAGAACCGGTAGGTTCATCACTTTCGCCCTGTAAAAATTGCGCGGCAACATGCACCATGTCAACACAGCATGGGCATGTGAAACAACATAAATAATCTCTAGCAAACTATGTCTCATTGTAGAAGTAACGAGTTAACCGTGCTCCAAGCCTAGGCAGATACATACCCTTTAGATTTGGTGCAAAGAACAGTTAGAGGAACAAATATTTTGGGGGCTCAATATGAAGTAATGGTTTCAAAATTTTCAGGATCAAAATTGCATTTAGACAGAACATCTGAAGTAATACCTCAAATGACAGATTAGGCACATTAGACAGGATATCAAAAGTAAAACATCAATGACAGATTATGCACATTATTCATCCTTCAAGACATGTGATTTTACTTTCGAGAGTGTTGGGTTAAAATGGTTCTGATACTATGTTATATTAGTAGAAAGAAAGGGGAAAGAGAAGCTAGAAGATTATATATATTGGCTTAACGTAGTTTGCCTGTAAAGATTATGTCTACAGACAGACCATGAAATGTGTTATATTAGTAGAAAGAAAGGAGAAAGAGAAGCTAGAAGATTATATATATTGGCTTAACGTAGTTTGCCTGTAAAGACCATGTCTACGGACAGACCATGAAATTTCAAGATTGAATTCAATTCCTTGTGTTCCAAACAGGGTGTTAAACCCATCTATTTAAAGTATAACAGGATAATACAATATTTCATCGGAGTATAATACATCATTATATTAAGAGAGACACTAAATATTCTTTATATTAAATAGATAAAGATATTTTAAAACTAAATCATCATGAAGACCAATTTTACTGTCAGGCATCAGTGGAGAAGTATAATGATTAGTTTTCAACCAATTCATCTATTTCGCAAATAACTTGTTTTCCTTTTCTGTGACACTCAGAACAATGATACAAAGTGCAGGGCATGAGGAAAAGAAGGTGCCTCTTGTGAATTAAGGACCTACAGAAATCGCGGTGTGTATTGAGTAGGAGTCGAGACTAATTAAATACTCTGGCAGCCGAAAACTGCAAATACTGAAGCATTATAGCGCGTTAGATGTAAAAGAACTGAAATAATTTGTTACTGCTTTTCATCACAGTTTCTTTCTTGTTCAGGGAGAACATTGCAGAATCTTTAACTCAAGTAACTAAAGTGACATTCGCCTAGAATATATCTTTCTTATCTTCTTGGCCTCTCAAGGAAGGATACATGCAAAAACTTATGCTTCTCTCCAGATCAAATTATCTCTTATCAAACTAAAGCAAAGGTAAACGATGAGAACAATTAAGAAATAGGCTCCTCTATAAAGAACCATTTATCATTTCATAACGAACAATTATGGAACAAGTGTGCAGCAACATAAACTCAAAACTAGTTGTATAGATAGAGAGATGAACCTGACCCAACAAACTAAGAGCATGGCAGTCAAATCCGCAGCGTGAAAAGAAGGTAAGCCAGTGCTCAGCCCAGCACCAAGCTGCATGGTAGCTGCCATGTACGAAAACCAGAGGTGGGTTTTCACTGCTTCTCTTATGCGGGTCTGAATTCATATGCACACGACCTTTTTGTTCAATCACCTCCATGTTCAGACCAGATGGGAGCTTATGGAAAAGACGGGTCTGGCCCTCCTTCAACTCGTATGGCACTCTCATCTTCTGGGTTTTGTTGAGAAGTGCAAGGGGCTTTATGGTCGTCCTGGGGACAGAGAGGTTTGGCTGGAAAAAAGAGAGACAAGAAGCCATTGCTACGTGAAAAGCTTGCCTATACTTGATAAGTCTTGGAACATAGTAAACTAGCTAACTTTTATTTTCATTTTCTTTCGGACTTAATCTTATTTTCTATCTTTAGATCTACCTCATTTCCTCCCCATTTACCTGCCACAAGGTCAGTACTTTTCCTTTAGAATCACCTTAGCTGCCATTTTGATCTCATCCATACTGACTCACGGTTTTGTGCTCAGTAGTAACTTTGTGAGTTACCAAATACGAAAGTTGCTGAATTTGAGACGTGATTGTGTGTAAATTTAACAATGAGTCTTGTACATTGACGTTCTTCGATGCTCATAATTCTTGGACAATCGTTAAATTTGCAAGTCGCAAACTCTCAAGTCCAAGTAGTTGCTAACAGTGATATTAATTGGCTGGTGATGTTCTCGAATATTTTGAAAATTACTGTTGCAGCATTTGAAAATTTACAGTTAACCTTGTTCATTAAATTTTATCTTACATAAATATATAGTTAAAAATGATAAATAGAAATAGAAAGGACACAAAATTTATGCCCTACCAACAGCTTCCGCTGTTACTATTGCGGGACAATACTAACCAAGCCAACAAACGAAGGGAACAAGATCCTTTGTCCAGTTTTATGGTGTCTTATTGTGTCCAGTAAATCTCAGCCATTCATTTATGCGGGTTTCGTGTGAGTTCCACATAAATAAACGTGAAATTCGCATAAATGAATGACTAAGATTTACTGGACATAATAAGACACCATAAAATTAGACAGAGAATTTGGACTCCAAACAAAGGGACATGCTACGTTTGTCTATCGCCTTTTTCCTAAATTATGTTTTAAATGAATCAACTTATTATTAATCTATCATTTATTCATTCCCAAATTTGATCCGCCTGAAAGCTAATATTTGTTATTTGCACCTTTCTCTGGCACCTACTGTACAGCCTTCATAATCATAAAATGAATTTCCTCTTTAACTAATAAGAAAAAACCGATTCAAGTTGATAGACACACATTTTGGTACTCTACACCTGACTAATAATTATTGCTATATGTCCCATCTCCTATATATTGTACTTCTAAGTTATCTGTGCATGAAGCAAACTTCAGCTTAACTTAGAATCTTATGGCAGAGTTTGAAGAATATTTGCAGACATTGAGGCCTTATCAACATTCAACAGAGATGGACAAGAACGTGGAAATGATGAAAAAGCAAGCAGAGTCAAATCCTAGCATGCTGGAGAATCTTAGTGCTGCTGGCTTCTCTGTACTACAACATTCTTTCTTGGCCCACCAACAACCTGAATTTCCAGCAAGCGATTGTCACAATAATCTTTTTAGTGCTTTACAGCCTGACATCTTGAGTTCATCACCAATTGTTCATACTGTCATCTCTAATCAGAACAATACCTTCTCTGAAAATTCAGAGAACAGAAAAGAAATGGAGCAATCATCCAGCAACTCTAAGGTTGTTTCTTCTACAGCCTGTACATTTAAGGTTGTTTCATTTAATTTTAATGAATGATGTTTCTTTTGGTTACAGACTCTCAGTTTTGGACCTTTAGCTTTTCTATAACATTCAGTTTATTGGTGTTCTTAGGGCCTTGGAAAACGGACTAAAGGGAAGAACAAGATAAAAGAAGCGGAGAAAGCAGAGGAGATAATTCATTTTAGGGCTAAGAGAGGCCAAGCAACTGACAGTCACAGTATTGCAGAAAGGGTAAATTTCTCTGCTTTCGTGCTCGATTTTAAATCCATGAAAGTGATATTACGCTTATTTATTTTATGATGAACCTGGTATAGGCTATGACATTTATGCATGCATTTCAGGTAAGAAGAGAGAAGATAAATAACAAGTTGCAGTACTTGCAAGACATTGTTCCAGGATGTCACAAGGTATTTCCCTCTTGCACCTATCTGTATATTAATTCCGGTTGATGATTTATGCACAAAAATGAACTACCAGAATGTGGTTTTATCCTGAATCCCCACAGGCAATGGGCATGGCACTTATGTTAGAGGAGATAATCAATTATGTGCATTCACTGCAGAATCAGATCGAGGTAAGCTTATAGCAAAGGAGCACCATTCATGATGTACAATTTTCGTTCATCTTACCAATACAGTGAAATGAAATCTCATTTTTCTTCCTCGAAATTTCAGTTCCTCTCCCTGCAGCTTGCAGCTGCAAGTAGTTCTTATGACCAGAACCTGGAAATAATATCGTCCAAGAACGCCCAGGTACTTGGATTTATAATTTCTTCAAGCTCATGGTTCTACTTTCCAAAACCAACCAATAGAATGTGACAGGAGTATAAAGACCCGGAGTCCATAGTTCCATATTCAAACCCAACATAAGATAACCCGAACTCTGCATTTGATTGCACCATCATTACCATGTGATAGCACTTCCAGTGCATTGTATTTCTGCTTGAAGCTCAAAGAATTTAATGCCACTGAAAGGACATATCTAACTGCTTCTACATTGAAAGATGAACTGAGGCATGAACCGTTAATCCTGCAGGGACCAAATTCACCCGAGGCAAATGAGATGCAGAAATGGTTGAGAGGACAATATGGAGAGCTCAATTTCCTCAAACCTACATGGTCCATTTGACTCCACTTTTGGCCATGTCTCTTTGTTACTACATAAGCACATGAATATGCTTTCTCCTGTTTTTAGCAAAATCAGACGTGTCTCTATTAATGTGACAGAATACTGATGTTATCAGCAGTACTTCAGAAACAAAAAACAAAACGAAATGTTGTTGCATATTTTTACAGTAATCCCATTTGATCAGATTTTATTTTCATATTATAATTTACATTTTTGTAGTATTCTTTGCACGGATATTGCTGCCATGTCGGCAAGTGGATTTTACAGGTAGAGCCAAGTGGATTTTACAGATCTTGCTGCCTTGTGCATTGCTTCGTTTGCTTTGACAGATATTGTCATCCGAAATTTGAAATTTGGCATTATGGACCACTTATACTCCTTTTAACAGGACATCTACATGTGATTCATGGTATTTTGTGTGTGAGAGAGAAAGGGCAGCTGATCTAATAAATGAACCTGATCTAATAAATGAATCTATGTTGAGATGCATACCTGCAATCCTGGCTATAGTTTTCCCTACTATCGTAGATATTATTTGACGAAATCCGGATAAGCAAATAAATACTTCACACTTTCACTTGCTAACAGCCACAATTGGATCCCACAAAACACATTATTATCAGGCAAGAAAGACTTCCAGTCATAAACTTCTTGGTGTTCATTTCCTTAGTTGATAACTTTGCATCACACACTTAAAACCAATGATCAACGAAGTGCGAATACAATCCTGGAAAGCAATTAACAGTAGTCTGAAGATAACCCGTGGAGCACGGAAAACCATTCAGTTTCTTAATCATGAAGTCGTAACGGGACAGAAAATATGAATACAGTCAAACTATGATTAAAAGCTCGAAAGTTACTTGACATTAACAACCTTTTTTCTCTATCACTGATAAGCTTCTATCAGGTGAAAGCGCAGCCCGCGTTGGGAGGGACAAGTAACGTTTCAAATAGAATCTTACAAAGACTAAACGTGACAACAAAACACAACGACTAATGAACACAAGCAATGTGAGGATTATCGAAACATAGGTCCTATAAAACATATGTGGATCAGTACAGAATCTCTTGGATGTTGCCAATGCATGTGATTGAATGATTGGAATGGGTGATAATGAAGAAAAATATGTAATACTGAAATAAATTGAATCAAGGAAAAGACTGATGCATTGCATTCAAAGGTATCTGACTTACGACAGCTTGCATGGGCCATATCATGCTCACAAGATGGTGGAACAATATGGGTCTTAGATTATTGATATGAAGGAGACGTATACAAGTCTTTGAAGCTTCTACAGTCGGCTCCCAACTTATCTTAAACTCCTTAATAAAGATCATACGAGTTAGCTAGATATCTTCATCTGATACTATTATTCACTAACCTCCAAAATCTAACTTAGAAAATTGTAATGACAGAAAAGAAAAGAAAAGAAGGAAATTACGTGCATTATTGCACAAGTACTGTGACAAAGATTTTTTTTCTTTTTTGGGAACGTGTTTGTGGTAATACAGTTTAAACACGTAAAAGCATTGATCAATCCATTGGTTCCATTAAGATTCACTTTCTTCCCAAGTTTCCATTTCCATTTCTAGTCGTGATAACTATCCTAACCATTGACAAAAGCTTCCTTGGTCATCAACAAGGAAGCGATGAAGATCATGAAACAACTTGAATAGTTCCTAAGAAGTGTTTTCTAGTCTCTGTTTTTTTTCCTGTTCCCTCAATTTTTAAATATTTTATTAACAATTTTAATAGGTTTTTAACTTGATATGTTTTGAAGAATACACTATTGCCTACAGAAAGTTTAAAACATAATTTATGATGAGTAGTGAAAATGTTAATATTAAACGATTTTTAAAAAATCATACTCATTTTTTTTTTGTAAATCATAAAATTATTTCATTTTAATTATTTTGATAACAAAGCTAACAAATATTGTGAATGGTAGGTGCATCGTGACAGAAACAAGTATATAATTCACGAACTGAAGTTTATTGTTTTAATATTGGTTATAATACCACAATTTTGAATTTGCTTACATAAATAAATTAAAATTATTTATATCTTTATTTATAATGAATGCATAAGAAATTTCTACATAAAATAACATTGACTCAAACCTAAACTGAATTATGTTAAAATATCTATATGGTAAAAATTCTAAATTAGTAATTCATTATAAACGGAGAATGTAAAACAGTTAAATTCTCTTATGAATACATCATAAGAATTAAATGGTAAAAATTGAAAATCACATTTATCTATAATTTACATTAATATATATTCAAATCTCGTAAACGTTCAAGACATTGTTTTATTCTCAAAGATAAGGATATCACTACAAGAAAAGGATTCATTCTGCGTCGTTTTTTAAACGTCGCAGAAGCCAATCTAACGTCGCCGAAAACCTTCTACGACGTCTATTAAAACGTCACAAAAAATGTCGTAGATGGTAGAATAGGCAATAGGTATCTACGACGTCTTATGGAAAACGTCGTGGAAGGAACCGATATTCTGCGATGTTGAGGAAGACGTCAGGAAAAGAGTCGATATTTCGCGACGTTGAGAGGGAACTTCACGGATTGATTGGTTTTAACGACGTCTGAAGGACGTCGCAGAAAAGATATAAGCAGACGTCGCGGATTGTAATATAAAAATTAAATATAATTTGAGCGAAAATAAATTTATTTATAATAATTTTGGAAATTTTTTTAATAATGATTTAATATAAATTATAATTTCTTTATTTGTTTTCATTTATCTGAATATAGGAATAATTTAATAATTAATCAATTTTAAATATTAATTTTTAAATTTTAAATTTGCCAAAAAAAATTAATTTAATAAATTTGAATAATAATTACTTTTTTTAATTTAAATTTGTTTTAAATTTCCGAAAATAATTTTTTATAATTATTTGCTAATTTAATATTTAACAAAATTTTAAAATATTATTTATTTAATAACAATTAAATATTATTTATGAAATAAATTTATTTAATAATTCATCAATTTTTGAATATATCATTAATTTTATTAATTTTTCATGTATAACAAGAACTGAATACATGCAAACAATTTAGTATTTAATTGCAATTCCTAAACATGTCATAATACGATAATTAAAATAAAGAAAACGTCATAAGTGTTTGATATGTCAATATGAGTACATGTTTAGTCTAAACGAATATTATGTGTAGAAATAAAAGTTTCAAGACCTTTTTTTGTTGTTCGACTTGGGAAGTTAATCGATCCTGCATTTCTTTAAATTGTTTAGTCAACTCATCGACTTTAGACTGTAACCCCTAATTAGCCATCTTTGACGCCTCTAATTCGTCTCGAAGTCTCTTTCTGACCGAAGTATTCCTGTGTGGTTGAGGCCCAATTCCTATGCTAACAACGTAATCTGATCTACTGCCCAAGACTTTGTCGCACACTTCATCCACTGTCATCGGATGACCTTGTTTTATTGAATGTGTCATTTCATGACACATTAATTCCTGGAAAAGTAAGAATTAATTACATACACATTCTCATTTAACAAATATCTGTAAATGAACTATGTACTCACCCATTTTGCTTTGCATTCGGGAGTTGTCCATTGATCTTTGCTTTTATTATAATGAGTGTGATACCATAACTTTATTCGGTCACACTCTTCTCCATCCCTATCACTCTATTGTAAAAAATATATTACTAGTAATTCTTTTCATAAATTTTTAAATGTCAATCAAAGTAAAATATAATTCAAAAGATAATAACTCACAATCTCATGTCGTATCGCTACAAAGGCCTTGGAGCCGGAGTTTGGTGGACATTTGACCTGACTCCTTGCCAATTTAGCTTTTTGACTTTTTTTCGTAATCATACACGTAGCAAAATCTATTATAACATCTATAAATCAAAATTCATAAATACTAAAATATAATTAATTATCAAAGAAGTTGTGAAATAAATATTTTTTTATCAAATAAAAACTAACCTTTGTAGCTGATTGCTCCCAATACTCGCATAAATCCATCCACTCCGTCATTGTGACATTATGCGGCTTCACATCCTTTCCGTGCTTGGTAAAATTCTTTTTTAAATTATACCTTTGATCTTTAGACCTTAAAGCAAGAAACCTCTTCACAATAGCATGTACTTCATTGTCAGTCCTCATTCCCTTGACTTCCAACTTTTGCTGCAAAAAATTATAAATTATTGGTCAACGCTTTAAGCATATGGAAAACACGTACAAATTGGATTGGTTTAGAATACTTACGTCTAACTTATCAAATGTAATGTCCAATTCCTCATTAGTAATTTTTGAAAATTTTGTTCTCATAGGTAAGGAAGTTCGGGATACCACACCAATCTCACTGGATAATTTGGCAAACTGTACGGAGTTGGTTGGTCGTCGTTCAGTAAGGGAGATCTCTATCTCGAATCTTTTACCAATCACCTTATTAATCTTTGTTAATCTGTGTCCTTTTGTGACACCCCTTGTTTTTTTTGCATCAGTCGTGGATCCTAAAATAGCAAAGGAATAATTTATAACTAACATATAACAATGTTAATAAATTTAATTAATGTTAATAATTATTCTTAAGATCATACCTGCAGTGCTTGTAGAAGAGGAGCCCACAGTGGAAAGAATAATGTGATTTACTGGTGTTAGATGATTAGAAGCTGGAGGCATCTCTTGAGAAGTTGACGGAGAACTAACATTGCATCGCATATTCAAAATTTGTTCATACTTATCTCTCGGATGAATACTAGGGATAGATGTGACTTCTCTTGGTGTTGTAGTAGGCTTAGAAGGTGCACGGGTGTGAGCTTATGCCTGTGTAGGTGTAGGTGCAGGTGCAGGTGTCTAATCTTGTGGTTGTGTACGAGCACATGGCTCATTAGCTGCACTTCCAATTAGCTGATGGTACCGCGACTGCAGTTGTGTAGGTACTAAGCTACTTGGTGCAACCTTATTCTTCTTCTTGGGTAGACCAGGTCCCATGGGATTCACATGCATTCACATCGACATTAGTGCAAAAATCCCTTTTTCTCATTACCATCACTGTAAAGTCTTATCTATGATGTCTCTAATGCAATATCCATCAATAAGCAAATTAAACATTTGATTAACCTATGTCATTAACCTAAATTTCAACAGCTTTCACATTCTCAACCTTGCAAACATCAATATCATCAATGAAAGCTTAAAAGGAGCGAACACGTTTTTCATTCGTTTCATTAAATACATAAATGTCATTCTCAAGTGCATAACTTCCATAACTGTTTACACACATATAACTAAGTAGATAAGAAACAGAATTATTTAAGAAGTTAATTAGTCTTTACATTCATGTGAAGCAAAACAGGAATAAATGTGAAGCAAAACAGAAATCTAATTATTGTAAATCAAATTATTTCCAATATAAAGTAAATAGAAATCTAAATTAGCATAATGATAGTATATTACCTTGTATACGGATTAATGAAGAGATAGATGATTGTGTCTTACTTTGTATTTGAATTCAATCTGCAAAAACAATAGTTGAAAACAAGAAAACAATAAACTGATTTTTAATGAAGAGCTAGATGATTGGGAATGTATACAATGTGATGCCTACACCCTTGCCATCTATAAAAGAAGCACATGATTGAGAATTTAAGGATTAACTATTCATTGGCATTACACACATTTAGGAGACAATAATATGTATCAGCTTAATATCTATTGTTCTGTTAACATGGCATTGTTGCTATCATCTATAAAGATTTTCAGTCATCACTTACATTCTTAGGATTTATGCATTTCTCTGTAGTTTTATGTTCTAACTCATTTCAGGTTCCCTTTTGCAAGAAGTTGTTATTATATTCAAAATGATAAACTATCTGTCAAGGGACAGGATGAGATCAAAAGATCCAAATTGTATAGGGAGCACCATCAGAGTTTAGAGCATCAGTAAGAAGAATCATCAGAATTGGTTTTCTTTTTGTTTCAATCATTCTTCCTTTTATGAATGATTACATTATCACATGTTATAAATGATTTTGACCAAGTATTGGTTTTATATAATGACATACTAAAGTATGAGAAAATTTAGTTTTTCAGATTCTCTAGTTACCAAAAACTTGTTATTTTCTTGCATTTGACATGTCTCAATATGCAAGAAATGACAACAATTACTTATTTTATTTTGTTTTCCTTTACAGAATTCTTAGTTGGTAGAGCATTATAGCTCCTTAATATAAATTTTAAAACTTTGAAGAGAGAAATCAAATGAGATCCCATATGTGTCACTAAAAGATATTCAACACCAAAACTTATTACCGATATCAAAATTGTCATTTGCTGACCTAACTTTATTCCCACTAGCCAATTAGAATGATAGAAAATGAAAGAAGAAAGAAAAACAAGTTAACATGTTTGTTAATTTGATTTTGGTGTTGAAATGTTAAAAATAAAAGATTAACAAATGTGCTTACATAAATGAATGGTTCTATCATTTATGAACTTGATAGAACTGAAAATGCTGGGTTGAAGAAATCCTTCAAGGAGATGCTCTTTCTCTTTCTCTACTTACACCTTTTTCTTTTCCACAAGAAATGGAAGAACCTCCACATTGTGAATGTTGGACCCCGACCCTTTTTTTGTGAAAATTTGATTTACTAAATGGAATTAATTGAGGAAAATTTGAAGTATTAAAATGAAATTGAATGAGT
>JAOQMQ010000002.1:14767653-14779747 GCA_027563845.1 Erythroxylum subrotundum | reverse complement strand
CATAACACCAAATCTTCTCTAGTTACAAACTAGGGGCAAATATATCAATACACACTAAGAATAATATATTTCTACAAATATAATTATTGGCATCACCTGTATCTGTGGAAACCAAACTTAGAAGAAAAGAAGAAAAACTCACTAATGTTCAGAAATTGGGTGAATGGGTCCTCAATATGTCTATAAAACTTTAATTCAGTCAGACCATATTTCACTACTCGTTTATGCAATTCACCAAAACTATTCTGATTTTCTTTTCTTTTCTCCCCATTTCCGAAACTGCTGCATTCGGTTTTTTTTTTTCCGTCTTGAAAAATCAGCCCTAAACTTTTATTGAATGTTTGAAATACCCTTTAATTAATATATTATTACAGAAAAGATAAGACTTCAATTTATAATAATTATTATAGTAGACCAACAATAGTTAAGTTAGCCGAGTGAAGCTCACCCCGCACTAGTCTCGAAACGTAAGCCTTCAAATTATTTCTGAAGTTTTGGGCAACTGCCTCAAGCCTTACTCGAATAAGTAAACTACAATACATGTGAAAAAAAAAAAAAAACTTTTGGATTTCTCAAAAAGTATTGCTAATATACTTTAAAGAGTTGACAATTTTGAAGCGGCTGGATTTTACATATCTCATATAGAACCTTAAGTTAATTGCAAAAATAGTGTGTGTAGAAGAAAAGCAATTTCTGTAAACATCAACTCGATACATTAGAAGAGCAGATTAGATCGTTTAATCAAACAGGATTTCTGGAGCCATAAGCCCCATAATAAGATAATCTATTCACTTTTCGATCTGCCCTGTCATATAATTCTAATGGACTCTCAAGTGCTTAAAGTAAACAACTAGAAAACAATAAATTAGTTGTAGCTCCTTATATGCAATGCAAGCCTTATTGTTCCTATCAACAATGTTTAAATCTCTGCTTCCTTTTTTATCCCTCTAATGTATATGATCGTTTTCATGTTCCCATGGTTTGAGGAGCATTTAATCAGCTCTCACCACTTTTTCTGATGTGTTCATCGAGCCAAGAAATGATATCATTTAAAACTTGAGTTATCACTGCCTCTGGCTCACCTTCGAGTAGAGCATGATAAGAATCCTTATAAAGTTTAAATGTCTTGTCTGAACTGCTTGCTTTCTCATACAAAGCCTTGCTGACAGAAGGATCCGTTACAATATCAGCCTCTCCATGAAGAATCAAAAGCGGCAGAGAGATCTGCACACAAATTTGTGATAAGTTTGAGCCATCAAGCCTCTTAACACAATATAATTCCTCAATCAACTGAAGCTTTTGTGTATGAATAAGCTACACAGATCTCTGAGATGTTAGAAGATGACTATCCAATCGAATTTCAGATATTGTATCTTGTTAATAAACTTGGAACTCAAGGAAATGCAATTGTTACATGAATCAGAAAACTATATGATTATGCCTTAAGTAAATAAATTATTACTGTAGCGGCCAGAGTATGATGAAGTGCTTCTGAAATGTCAAAAGACAGGTCCTCTACCTAGTTAAACTAATATGGCTTCTTCAGCACAGTTAAGAATCTTTCTCTACTGTTTTTTCTTTTCTTTTTTTTTTCCTCAACGGTTTGGCCTCAATGCTATTAGACATCTATGCCACAAGCCTGACTTCCAGCAGAACCTTCATCTATATAACACTATAGGTTCCCCAAAAAATTCAATTATATGACTCGATTCTATCAAGATTATTGCAACTAAACCTATTAATATTCTAGCAACTTCCTTTTTTCACCCTTAACTGGGACCCATTTGGGCCAATTTTCTCAACCCCCATCACTGAGATAACTGAGCCATTCCAAGGGTAAGCCTTGTTCTCTCAATTGGAAATCTGTTCAGGTATTTCCTGGCTTTTCCCGATCACAACCAATGGCAGATCACTAGAGAAAATAAAAAGAAGCTAAAAGGGAAACAACAAATCTGAATCAAAAGAGGACCAAATGGTCAGTATCCACAGCTATAACAAGATAAGAAAATAGCGCAGAAACTAAATTACTTCTTGCAATCGAGATTCTATCTCTTGTGTGACTTTGAGCATTTCTACAGCAGTCTTCAACCGTGGTTTATCCTTGTAAGCAATAACATTATAAGCTGCCTGCATTTTGGTAAGCAAAAGCCTCACGGAAAGAAATGAAAAACACAGTTGATGTATGAACAAAACCAACATCTTTCATATTAATTATGGGGTCAGTCTGGCATCCAGAAAATTGTTCAAATTCAAGTCACAAACGTTGAAGCATAAAAAATGTCAGCAGCAAAGTATTTGATACACCACAGCTTGTTTAAAATCTAATCTAAAAATACATGTTTGCTTAAGTGTTTTTATCCAGTAGACATTTATGAAATGAATGAGATTTTTGATCATAAGCTAGATGTTAGTGCTTGTTGACTAAATACAAGAGTTAAAGAGAGGTAGCCAAAATCTCTTTAAGTAATACAACAATCAAACATATTATCTTCTCCATGATACATCTTCTCTTTGATAGAGCTCTATGTCGATTAGTAATCTGACTGGGTTTAAAGCATCCAACATGTAAAATATCAACTAATACTGACAATGCAGAACATGCACAAATCATTGTTTACAACAATCAAACATATTATCTTCTCCATGATACATCCTCTTTGATAGAGCTCTATGTCGATTAGTAATCTGGCTGGGTTTAAAGCATCCAACATGTAAAATATCAACTAAAACTGACAATGCAGAACATGCACAAATCATTGTTTAAATAGTAACTCAGTTATAAATAGACAAACCAATTCTCTATTCTTCACATCCCTGAATGCTGCCTCAGCCAAATCCTTCTGTGGGACTAACTTG
Source organism: Erythroxylum subrotundum (assembly GCA_027563845.1). NCBI lineage: Eukaryota > Viridiplantae > Streptophyta > Magnoliopsida > Malpighiales > Erythroxylaceae > Erythroxylum > Erythroxylum subrotundum. Next base: position 14,776,891 of record JAOQMQ010000002.1, on the reverse strand, counting down.
TGCTTTGGAAGAAAATTAGCTATACCAATCAAGAATTGTTTCACAGCCCAGGGTGGAACCATGTCATCTGCAATCTATAAAATATGATTTTACTTAACATGAAAGAAGAGTTGATAGAAAGGAACGATGCAACAGCAAAAAGTCCAGAAACAAACTTTGCACATCGGGGCAACAAGAATGGCGCCATTCCATGCTTTTGGCTGCTTTAAGTACACCTTCAAAGCTACAGCTCCACCCATTGACTCTCCAAACAGGAAGCTTGGAAGAGAACAAAACTCAGGGTTCCCTGTCATTCAAATGAAAGAGAAACTCATTATATAACTTTGCACCATATTCTTGGGATGATATTCAACCAAAACAAAAACAAGCATAGATAATCTATCACATTGGCTACACACAGATCTTCAAATTATGATCGAACGAAGGGGGTGTGCAGGATCACTTTCTCTTTTTGAGCACTTTCATCATCACTTGATGTTTTAATGGGCTGAATATTGTGAGTTCCCACTGCGGGAATCACAAGCTATTGCCTGTTCTTATACTCCCATCAAAGATATCTCATGAGTGGCTGCATCATAAAATGGTTCGTGTCACCCAATCTAGTGCTATGTACGTCATATTGATAACAAATACCTAGAAACTATTTAGTTGAGCCCAATACCAAGGATTACTTCATCATCCCATTTCCTTACCATTCTTCAGATAATTTTATTTTCCTGAAATATTCACCCCCCACCCCTTCAAATTCATGGTCAGGAATGAAAAGACAATGTATACGTGAAAACACACAAAAATGCACTCTCAAGATCCTTCATGGCTTTTGCTGGAGGCCAGACCTGTTCTCAAGAAGTTGAACTTCACTTAGCACACCAGTAGTCAGTAGTCACACCACAATGCCTCTATGAAACTTCCCGTGGCACAAAACAAGTTAAATAAAACATCGAATTTCATCCTGATGTTGGCTACCCCTTAAATAACATCATGCAATTGTACATCCCTGGAACCAACATTTCAAAATCTTATTCCTGGAGAGCTAGAGGTTAAATTTCATCCAATACACGTTTGAATGCAGACAGAAACAAGCTCAATCGTTGAATCAATTAAACAGACTTAATCAGCCTCGATAAAAACATATACGACTATTGGCAGTTCTGAAGATAAAAAAACAACCAACCGAACCTTTGAATTTCGAGAACTGCTCGATAACATCATCAACAAGCTTTTCAAAACTGGGGATAAAGCAATGAAGACCTTCTGAAAGACCAAATCCTGGGTAGTCCATTGCAAAAACTCCATATCCCGATGTCGCCAACTTCCTTGCCACTCCTGCATATAATGGCCATAAGTAATTATTCTGGGCATCATGATATAGAGCTACGTATTGAACACTACTGCTTGATAATAGCCACATGCCTTCAAAGAAAAAAGTGCAAGTGTCTCCATAACCGTGACAAAAACACACCACGGCTTTCGGGGGAGAGAGCTCCGGAAGCCAACTTTTTGTGAAAATTTCCAATCCTCCAGAATTCACTTCATAAGACTGAAAGGAAAAAATGTCACATCATACTCTGTGTCTCAAATGTAGACTGCTCAACTTTGCAAAGCTAAAAGTAAATATTGTCGATTAAACATCAAGTGCTAACACAATGAATAACACCGAATCCTTTTGTTCTATTCCAGTAAGTAGAATCAAACACACAAGCTCAAAGATGATGCTGCCACCACTTAAATTCACGAGAAGCCAAAATCACATTGAAGTTCCATATGATCAGAGAACCAAAAAATAGATTAATCTAGAAATCTAAAGAGGTAGAAGCATGCAATACTGCAAATGGCTATGTTTCATTGTAACAAATTGCGCACCCAGCAAAACGAATGGTGATTCGTTTCCTCGTGAATACAATGCCCCCCTGTAAAGGAAGAGAGAGGGATAGGGAGAGAGAGAGCGAGGAAAGGGGGATCATTGGAAAATGCAAATTTTAGCAACTATGGCACATAACAAGAACCACAACGAATTAAATACCACCCAGACCCACAAGCCGAAGTTTTTACTACAATGGGTCCGGAATTCCTGCTCCTTGCCATTACAGCTACGTCCACATGGACATGTATTATTCATTCTCTATTCCCAATAAAAGACTTAATAATCCTCATCCAGTAAACCAAAATTTTCGGTCTTGTGATCCGTCAACCAAAAACACATTATCAGTACTAAGTTTAGTTAGGAGAGTCCATCTGAATTTAAAGTTGCAATAGATCTCTAGGGCCTGTCACTTCGTGCTCATTAATTCACAACCGCCACCGACACCCACTTAGTAGTTACAACGAAGAGCACAAAAGTCAAAGCTCTTACCTCCTTCATTTTCAGCCCTTCACATGGGGTCTGCAAAAATCACGAGAGAGACGGACAACGGCCAAATTACAATCAGACATCCTTGATCTGACCTTTCATAATCAACCATAGCATTAAAATGAAAAACATAAGACCTTAAAGAGGATATGATCAATCCCAAGTTGCACATCTTTAAAGGCGTCCCGAGCGCGTCGTCTAGCAGAGACCCCATCCATGTTGGCATTGATAATCTTTCGCAACTCACGGTCGATGCCTGCAAACTTTTCCTTGCTCGCCATTACGCTCTTGTCCCTCCTTTTCCTACTTTTTCTCTGCAAGCAAACAACAGCTACCCACCAGCAGCAGCCAACAAATCCACGTAATGAAAAAAATCAGTATTATAATAGTTAAGGAACTGCAAATGGCATGCTATTGTTCTTCCTTTTTTTTTTCCCCCTAGAAACTTGAAATAACGATAATGTTAAACTAAGTAGAGAGAGATAGTAACTTTGACTGCGTAAGCAATGGCGGAGAGAGCAGAATTTTCCGGTCATTTGTTATTTAAATAAAATAAAATCTGACTTTGATAATTATTTCTGGAGGTGGATCTGAGTTCTGTTGTTTCGGGTTATGGTTGTTAAGTATATTATAATCTTTGATTATTGTCGTGTTTATTTTGATTAGAATCGTGGAAAAAGGGGCGGCGTTTGAACTTCCGACACGCACTGCATCGGATTCTACTCTTCCGCACACACTCACCGTTGGATTGACTTTGGACGTGTTCGATGAGGGTTTTGCCTTTGATTTGTGGCTGCAAATTATTGACTCCTTTTTTGTTTTTTGTTTTTGTTTTTAAGCAATAATAATCATCACAAGATCTGATTTTGCTTAGGATAAAAGCAAGAAATCAGTATTGATGTGTATGAAAATATTATTCCTTACGTAACGTTTTTAAGAGAGAGAGAAAGAATGGACTAGTAGTAGTATCTGACAATTCAATCCAACTTCTAGATGATTGTTGTCTAGTTGTCAACACCACGCCCTAAAAAACTATAAAAATACGTTTTTCTTTTTTAATATTGAATATTTGTAATATCAGTCTACTTTAAATTATTTTTTGCAAGATATATATCGGCATTTTGGGTCCATACTAATTTGGTTTATAAACTATCAGATCATAAAGGAAGCTGGACTTGTAGTGTCCTACAAATCAAGTCTAGTTTGGGTTATGTGCCTCGGCCCTGGCCCATCCAGAACGAGAATTGCCAACTAATCCGATTCCTTAAATTAAACGTGGCTCACCGCTCACCTGCTTACTTTTATCACAAAATATCTAGGGAGCAACATCCGGACACGTATATTTATTTTCGGCATCCAGAAGTCAAAAGAGCAACATCTGTATTTATTTTCGGTATCCAGAAGTCAAAAGTCAGCGATATCAACGTCCCTGATGCAAAGGAGAAGTATGGGACCCACTTAATTGACAGACTCCAACCATTTTCGCTGTGCTACGCATGTGCATGATCAACGCTTTACTGTCTCTCTCCACCCCTTCCTTCCACATGGAAAATAGTCACAATCCAATCCCAACCCCAACACCTGTTCTGTTCTATTGAAAAGTCAAAGTTGGCAACGCTCTAATCGAACAGAACAAATAAATTATTAAAGAAAAAGGCATGAAGTAAGTAATAGTTGAGTGTGGGATACAGCTGCTTGTTCCTGTTCGACTAGGTTCCGTTCCGTTCAGTCGGGTAAATCCAAAGCATGCATTCATGCTTTGAATTTGATAGTGATTCGTCAAAGCTCCTTGTTCCTTTTTTCAGAAATAAAATAATGACATCATATTTAAGCACGTAAACTACTTTATATAAGAAAATGAACTTTTCACTTATTTATCAGAATATTACGGGGCAGATCACTGACCGCAAAAGACCAAGTATTTGTGAAAATTAAAACTCTAACCATACGACGTCGTTAAGTAAGGTTATTACCAAGTCCTCACAACTCACAACTCACAACTCACAACTCACAACTACTACCGCTTTAGTCCTAATCCTATAAAAAACCGCCATCACCAGCCCTATTCTCTTTCTCTCTCTCGTGTTAAGCCCCGTCGTCGCTCGCTTCTCTTCTCTCAGGAGGTCTTCTTCTGGTACGTCCCTCTCTCTCTCTCTGGCCTATTTTCTACTTTTATGTATATATATGTATGCTAATACAAGGATTCGTAGCTACGTGGAAGTTAGGGTATCGAATTAAAGCTATGTGCAATCAGATCTGTCTGTGCTAATCTATTCTCTACCATTTTAATATAGATCAGATCTAGTATGTCTCGGGTATCTGCTGTGTTGTTTTTTTTTCTCCCCTTTTTTGGGGGTTTTGTTGCTGAAGTCTTCTTTTTTTTTTTTTTTTTTGAATCGTCGTCCACAGTTGCTGGTAGTCGTTTATATTAATTGACACGCTGTTTTCTGCTTCGAGTTTGATTGTCCCTAAAAGTAGAAATAAATTTATTCCTTTGTTTTTCGTCGAAGGAGTTTCCTGATTGGTAAGGATTTGCTTAGAAGTGGGTTTGCATATATAATTATAGGAAATTCTGGGTTTCTTTTAACTTGTTGAAGGTTTGTGGTTCAGATCTGTTGTTGATTATGTCAATGACGTGACTCCTGTTGTTTCGTTGCTGATGTCATGAACATGGAATATAAGGATCATTTTAACTAATTGCTAACTTTTGGTATTTAGTTTTATGGTGGTATAAGAATACGGTGATTAACATTTTTAGCCTTTTTTCTTTTGGATAGTTATGTTAGGATTTGCAATATCTTGTGGATGAATTACATGATATATACTTATGGCTATCATAACTTCAATATTGTGAAACCTTTGCATTTTTTTCCTTATTTTTAATTTGTCTAATTATTGACAGGCGTTCTTCTGAAGAATTATTCCACAGGCTCAAAGATGAATCACTTCAATCTTCAGCAGAATGCCATTACCTCCTCTGAGGACGCAAGAGGCTTGGTCACAATCTCAGAACCAAAAGGTCTGGTTGTTTGCCCTAAACCTCTTCGAGTTGGAATCCCGGCCAACAATCCCATCAGGCCTTTAAGGTGGCCCGTGAGGTATATATTTTGGTTGCTTTTGTTATTTTCTTCCTTTATCAAATTTCAAAACTTTGAAGGGCTCTAATCTTAGTTTATTCGGATTAACAGTCATCAAGCTGAGATTTGTGATTCAAAAGCTGGAGCGGAGCTTCTGGATATTATCCTCATGAAGGTTAGGGTTCTTTCTTGGGCTCCACTCATTTCCATTTATGTGCATTTTGATCGTTGAATACATTCTGGACCCTTTGGTTTTTTTTTTCCTCCCAATTTGGTGCTTAGAATGATTCAAATGATGCCTGATTCACTTGTTACATCTTCATCTTTAACCATTTTTTCTCGGTAAAATTGTGTTGGTAACAATTTAGTTATATTCGTGATGGTTTTTGTGTCATTAAATTTTTATTTCCACTTAGACTTGATCATTTATCAATTAACTCTTTCGTACTACAAGTATTGAGTTGGCATCTTCTGTTATGCAGAACTGAGTTTGACTGTAAATTCTTTTCTTTTAAGCAGGAGTGTCATGGGGCAGAGCACTCAACTCAGGTAGCCTCGTCACCACCATTTTTTTGTGGGTCTCCCCCAACAAGGGCTGCCAATCCATTAACCCGAGATGCCCAATTTGGAGATGAAAAATTGACACCAATGTCCCCCTTTTTAGTTCCATCTCCGTCTGGTTTATCGTCCCCATCTTCGTCAGCACGCAAAGGAGGATGTACGCGAATGAAGTTTGGCCTTAAACCAGCTGCAGTTAGAGTAGAAGGATTTGATTGCCTCAACAGGGATCGCCAAAGGTCCAGCATTCCTGCCATGGCTTAGAACTCATTGAAGCAAGTGTATATAGAGGGAAACCTAATGCCAGCAAACTTAACTAGAGGAAGGGAATTTTGAATGTTTTTTGAGAGTAAAAGTTGCTATCTCTAATGTACATAAGTTATATTTTTACTGGTAATCATGTCTATTGTCCTTGTAAGTAGTTTGATGGAAGGAGAGTACAAATCTTGTGTTCATAAGACGTCTGGATGTGTTTGAGAGCATAGCTCTTTTGTAATATAGGATAAGATGAGCTTAGTATTGGGAGGGTGCCTAGATTCCATTTGGTGATCACGACGAAATATTCTGTATAGAAACTTATTGGTGATTGAATTTTGATAATATACCCATGTAAATGTATTTCCCAGTCTCACAAGTACGTGCGTATATTTACATGTAATTTATGGAGTTTGAATGATCTTCGACTAGTGGTTTGAACGAGTCGACTGTCTGTTCTACCGATTAGTTTGAGGTTTGTCGGCACTAGAATTCAAATCCTTTAGTCTTGAGTCTTAGCGCGTTTTGATCTAACGCTAAAAACAAAAAAGAAAAGTTGAGATGAGGAAGACCTTGATGTCCTTGAATTGAATAGGATCTTTCATGTGAAGGGAATGAGCAAGATGAGAACAGTTCTCTTTGTTCTACCGTTTGTCATTTGTCACTTGCGTCCTAAAAACGTGTTTTTCTATTCTTTTTTCTTTTTCCTGCCTTTCCAGTTCAGCCCAGCTTTAGATAGCGGAGAGAACGGAAGCTTCCCACTCAAGCCCTTCAAATTGAGTTTGGTTTGCTCAGAATTACTTTCCTACGCCATATCAATAGAAAAGAAAAAGACAATGATAGGCGCAGTTAGGAAGTCTAGTGAGAGAAGGAGCTAGTGAGAGAAAAGTTGACGCTCATTCTAACCGAGGAGTACAGCATGTCGTGTGCGTTTTCGGTGTGTCTGGCCTGAGCGCTCCATCGTAGTATGGCTTCCCTCGATACTGAGGGCCACCTAGCCAAGAAAGGGAGGACTCGAAAGTGGGATGAGGACTCTCCACAACCCAAGTCGTCCTATATTGAGGCAGTAACAGGTGGTACAGCGGCAGACGTTGTAGCTGCGACGTCAAGCTGACCGGAAGACGTCCCCGTAGAGGTAGAGGAAGGAGACATCACGCCTATCGAAGGGGAGCACGGGCGAAGCTCGATCAACAGTGGGAGTTGGGGGTGGTGATGAAAATTCTGGGCAGACGGGTGAGTTAAAATGTGCTCACCACCCGACTGCGAAGCCTCTGGAAGCTTCGCGAACCTATAAAAATTGTGGACATGGATCACGATTTTTTCCTGGTTAAGTTCCAGGAGGAAGGGGATTTTTTGCAGATGCTTACCAACGGTCCGTGTACGATATTTGGACAGGTGATCGCCGTCCAAAGATGGCCCCCATCTTTCAGCCCAGCCCAAACCAAGATCACGCGTGCTGTGGTTTGGATAAGAATTCCTAACCTGCCCATTGCTCGCTACCCCCCGAAGATCCTGACCGCACTGGGGAATCTTGTGAGCACCACGGTGAGGATTGACGACGCCACCATGCACGCTCAGCGCGGAAGGTTTGCAAGAATTGCGGTAGACATCGACTTAAACACCCCACTGAAATCCAACATTGTTCTTGATGGTGAAACGTTATTGATCACGTATGAAGGTCTCCCCCAAGTGTGCTACACATGCGGCATTGCGGGACATCCACCTAGCGCCTGCTTCAGGAAGCCTACCGAGCCCGACGTCTCTACTCCACCGACGAACAAAACTGGAGAAGGTGAGACGGTTAGTAGTAGTACGATGGAGACAGTAGAGAGGAGACCGGAAGAAGCGACAGGTAACGGCTTTGGGCCCTGGACAAATGTACAACGCCGACGACCACGTACAAATAAGACAGGACTAGTCCAGCAAGGAGAGCGTAGTACGCGTGACGTGATCTCAATGGGAGGCTTGAGGTTTGCTGCCTTAGTTCATCACGATACTGTAGGAGAAGAGACGTTTAGTCCTACTGCAATTGTCCCCAACAAGAAATTGGCTGCGGCTGGACAAAGGTTTCACTTGTCTAATCTAGTTAGGACCGGATCATCTCAGAACATGGCAGGCCCGTCTAGGTCGGCTGAAAAATCAAGAAAGTCCCCGCGAGGCTCTAAAGGAAAAGCAGTTGTCGGAACCCAACAGAAACGGGGTGAAAGGGGCCAGGCCAGTGGGAGCCAGGCCAAGGACTCTGCCACGAATCTCTCTATCTAGTTAAAACCCACAGTCACGGATAGAAATTTAGCAGTCGAAATCACGTCTCACTCCGAGATGGTCTGTGATAGCCAGATCATCAAGGACCCGGTTTTGAGGACAGAGGAGAGGCCTCATAGCATGGAGGGGGTAGAGGAACCCGGGCTTGAGGAAGGCCTTCTTGACATCCCGCCCTCCGAACCTCCAGATATAACAATGGTATTGATTGGGTCCAAGGACAATCCGGACCCGAGCTCGACAGTGGACTTGGTCTCCGGGCCTTCTGTTGGGCCTGTGTTTTGTGCAACCCGGGCTTGGATCCCCGGTATGCTTCAAGTTTGCACGCGACCACAACCTTAATTAGTATTGTCCTCTTTGGTCACGATTCGAACCCATGACCTCAAGGTTTTGTTGCTTTTACAAGCACGCCTCTTACCATTGAGTCAATTAATGCAACAAATCCTTGAGGTCATGGGTTCAATTCGTGACCAAAGAGGACAATACCAATTAAGGTTTTGGTCGTGTGCAAACTTGAAGTATGCGGGTGCCAAGCAAGTTTGCCCCGGTACGCAAAACACGGGCCCAACATTAAAAGACGCCTTTTAATGTTGGGTCCGTGTTTTGCATACCGGGGCGAACTCAAGCCTATCTAACGGGGCGAGTGAGGCCCCGCATACCTTAAGTTTGCATGCGACCACAACCTTAATCAGTATTGTCCTCTTTGGTCACGGGCACGATTCGAACCCATGACCTCAAG
>JAOQMQ010000002.1:14743035-14755445 GCA_027563845.1 Erythroxylum subrotundum | reverse complement strand
TCAACTTCTCTCTAAATTCTTCTACCATTCTAACTATATAGTATACTAGACTTTTCAAGAATTGCTTATATTTGTTTTAAGCCGTGAATAGATGAAAGGTTTCTTTGTTCTTATATGTTGTTCTGCTGCATTGAAAAGCATACGAATATAATTATCAACATTCCCTTTTTGTACACTTCTTCATTTATCATGAATGATGCTCCTTTTGGAATAAACAAATTTTCAACATATTTAATTATTATGTATTCGCATTTCTTGGTTGTCGGATTTCTAACCCTATTATGTAATTAATTCCATGAATCCTTAGATGTTTTATTAAATTATTATGCCTTCAAATTTCTAACTTCTCTTCTGTTTTTTTTTCAAATTTCTAACTTCTCTTCTGTTTTTTTTTTACCGCGTACAATTAATGCATCGGAGGAAAAATATCTTACAATTTTTTTAAAAGTAAAAACAAATACCAAGACCATTGTTGTACAGGATCAAACTCTTCATCTTTAGACCATATTATACATGGAGGGCGCAATGCATAACCAACTTCATCCACGGTCTGCGTCCAACTTCGTCCAAGTTCAAGTACAAACACCAAAGTGGCAGTAAAAATATTGAGGATCGCATTATACATGGAGGGCGCACTGCATAACCAAATAAAAAATTCAGCATCTTGTTTGTAAAAAAAAATTGAAATTCTTCATTACAGAAATTTAGGTTACGCAAAAGAATAGAAGTCAAAGATTTAATTAAAATGACAAGAACCTTCCATTAACAGAAAAAGGAATATATAATTCATGAAAAAACAATTTTGTTGTCTAAAATTCTTAGATATTATAAGAATTTAAGATGTATGTTCAGTAGGATTTATTTAAACCTATTATGTAATTAATTCCACAAATGCTTAGATGTTTTATTAAATTATTATGTAGTAGAATATCTAACTTGTAGGATTTTTTATATTAATTAACTAATTTTATTTAATTTTTAAGTGTCGCATTTCAATAAATATTTAGGTTCATTTTATTTCGTCATAATTAAAAAATTACAAATCCACTTTGTAGGATTTTTTTATTAATTAATTAATTATATTTAATTTTTAGGTGTCGCATTTCAATAAATATTTAAGTTGTTCATTTTATTTCATCATAATTAAAAAATAACAAATACATTTCAAGTAAATATTGCTATAATTATAAAATAATCAATAAATATTACAAATACACTGCATGGGTAATTTGGTCATTAACACTATTTTTTTGTTCTGGCCACTGTAATCAAACACATTTCTGTCTTAGAACAGAGACAGTTTTTTTTGTTCTGTCCATCATAACCAAACACCTCACTGTTTTTAATTTCTGTTTTGTTCCGTCTTCAAATTTTCGTTTCGTTCTGTCCCTGCTGAATAACCAAACGAGCGTTGAGACTCGCTAAAATAAAAGGGTGGTTCTGGAGAGGTGCGTAAGTCAATATCACGCAGCCTTACGTGAGTGAGATACAGATGCTTTTTCCGAAAATTTCCAAAGAAGTTTACTTTGACAAATAGGAAGCATGGTCCGATGAAACAAAGCCCCCAAAGGAACCAAGATTCAGAACAAATAAACAAACCCAATAATTCAAAATCGTTACAAATCAGATCTTTGAAGATAGAGAGGAACAGTACCACCAGAATTCTTCTACGGTGTCGAAAGTGTAGACCTTCCCAAGAGAAGTGCCCCAGGCGGCGCCTTCTTTGTGTTTGGATTGGTTGTCGAACCAGGAGGTCCACTTCCTCTCTGTGCAATTCCTACTTTTTGGTCTGCAATTACTCCCATCCTCGTTACACTGCTTTGCGTGCCTTGATCCATTCCAACTTCTTTTCACTGTCGCTCTTCTCTTCCACCCTCTATTTTTCCTTTTATGTTCTCAATTTTGTTGTTTTGTGGAAGAATCAGTCCGCTTTGTTTTGTCATTGAGACATGATTTCTTCCCAAATTTAAAAAGAAGCTGATGCCCGCATGCTTTCTTCAGCATATAGACATAGCATCATATATTATTTCTACTTTGACCTCCACTGCATCGTCACCTGAATTTACTGTTGAGAAAGATTTTCACACTCGGAGAAATAAGACCCAATTCATTCTGGAAAGTGAATTAGTACAATAATTTTTGTTGAGAATTATCCAAATAGAATGATGGTTAAGCAATTGCTATTCTCATCTCACATTGTTGGGCTGAGCTGATATTGAAATAAATAAGCGAAAGCGTTTGTTGATTCTCAAATTCGTTCATCTATTTGCTTTTCTTCTCCTCTTGGCTAAATGGTGGGATAACTTCATTGCCTTTTTTTGTTTTTTAACTCTGCACCCTTGGTAACGGTTAAGACTATGAGATCAACTCTACCAAGTAAACTGAAAGGGTGCATACCTATTCATGCGTGAGGCCATTAAATTTGCAAAATATTGTGAGCAAAAGATATTGTGCTTATTAATTTTCAATCCTCATGCTCTTTTATTAACTATTTTGATATTAGCTTTGCCTCTGTATCAACAACGGATTCTGAATGCAGGTATAGAGCTCCAATAAAAATCTTTAGAGGCCTCTAAAAGCTAGTAGATCAACTAGTAACAAACGAGAATGCATCCTTCCATATATCTCAGCATCTTGCATTATTGAATCAAATGCCCTTAGGTTCACGTGACATCCTGGTTTCGTGTGCATTTGTGTAATTTAATCTCTGTTGCTTGTCAGCTTTGAGGTGTGTTTTGTTAGAGAACAATGGCATCGGCTGTTCTACAAATTGTGGAAAACATTTTGGAGCAGGTGAAATTGGTGTTGGATGCTCCCTCTGCTCGAGCTGTTGTCTTTGGAGTTCATATTGGAGGTATTTTTTCACATTTATTTCTTGAATTTATAAGTAAGTTTGTGGTATCATTATAACTATTGATCATTTAAGGGACTCAAGATTTCAGTGGGCTTCCCTGTTGCAGGACATCTTTTTGTTGAGGGTCTTCTTTTTGTTGTGATCCTTTTCCTACTCTCCCAGAAAAGTTACAAGCCCCCAAAGCGACCATTAACGGAGAAGGTTTGTGCTGCTGTTAGCACCTTTGACTCATCAATGTTTGTTTTTCTCCTATTGGTTGCTTAGATTTTCGTTTCTTATTGTGAAATTGTGAGCATTTCTGTTTCTAAATATATGTACAGGAGCTAATTTTCCTTATGCTTATCATACTTCATGGTTGAGCTAGTTGCATACCCAGTCTATAGCTTGTTAAATTATTTATGCAGTTTTCCAACTAGTTCTGATATATAGCATGGAATGTTCTATCACTGTATTATTTTTACATCTGTAGGAAATAGATGAGCTCTGTGATGAATGGGTCCCAGAACCCCTTATTCCTCCTATTAAAGAAGATATGCTGTATGAAACACCAGTATTGGAATGGTAAGTAAATTTATACCCCTATGGGAAACAATTTTGTTTGACTTCTTTTTTTGGAAGAATTGCATTTTTGTTTCTCTTATGTTGTAGATAAAAATAAGACACCTTTAGTTCAATATTCAAATTCTCGTCTTTGTCTTGCCCCTTTAGATTTATGGCACTGTTTTTCTCCTTTCGATTCAACTGCTTCCATGGTTTTACTGGTGAAGTTGTTGAAGTTGGATTGCATGGGTTAATTGGCGAATGCCTTAGTAACATCCTTCTTTATGATTTTTCTTACGCAGCGCCGCAGGGCCACACACAATCGTCAATGGCAAAGATGTTTTGAACTTTGCTTCAGCTAATTATCTCGGCTTAGTAGGACATGAAAAAATACTTGTGAGCAAATTTATTATTGGATGGTACTTTTTCTTTCACTATAATTTGTTACTCAAGAGCACTTACAAGGAACATAATTTAATATCAGGGGTCGTGCACATCTGCATTGGAAAAATATGGTGTTGGTTCCTGTGGTCCTCGTGGTTTCTATGGAACAATTGGTTAGATATTCAATTTGAAGGCCCTGAAATTATCGAATTGAATATTATTGCTTTCTCCATTTTAAATGCGACTGTTTGGCAATCTTCTTTTCCTTAGATGTGCACCTCGATTGTGAGGCCAGAATAGCCAAGTTTTTGGGGACTCCTGATTCAATTCTATATTCTTATGGACTATCGACAATGTTCAGTGCAATTCCATGTTTTTGCAAAAAAGGAGATATCATTGTTGTGTAAGTATACTTTAAAAAATTGCTTATTAGGTTTTACTTATTGGGGTGTTCTCAGAAATACATTAAGCAGTTTCATTTACTAGCAAGGTGATTATTTAAACCACCATTCACTACTGAACTTATAGAAATTTTCCAGGACCTTAGACAAAGGTTTCCAGGAACTACATATATCATAACTCTGTAGAAACTTAAACAAAGGTTTGCTAGAATATTATGACTAATTGTCTTAGTTGACCAGATTAAGTTGATGTTCTCCTAATATTCTAGATCTTCTGGAATTATGGATTTTTATTCTCTTATATATTAGAACGTAAAGGGTAGACGTACTTTTAATCTGGCCATTTTTGTCTTGATTGACACAGTTATCCAAGTACCATTTCTGTTTTGGTTTTGGAACTTTTTGTTTTCATACAATTTAGATTTTTTTTGCAATTTGGAAATGTTCTTTCATTTTCCCAGGGACGAGGGAGTGCATTGGGGCATACAGAATGGGCTAAATCTCTCTAGAAGCACTATTGTGTACTTTAAGCACAATGACATGGAATCATTGCAAAATGCTCTGGAAAAAGTCACTGTAGACAATAAGCGGGCTAAAAAACTGAGGCGTTACATTGTTGTTGAAGCTGTTTACCAGGTATAATTTTGCTGGTCGTGCACTCTAGGTTGTTTCTTTTCACATGATTCTTCTCAGCTTATCATTTGCTTCAAGCATTTATTGTTTGACTATAAATTCAGAATAAGCAGATACCCCCCTTTCCACTCTGTTGTGGGGTCCAAATGTAACTAATATAGTGTTCAAGTAGGCATTTAAAGGATGCCAGGCTATAGGACCTATATTTGGTATCATTTGAAGCCTGCTATTCAAGTTGTTACTACAAAGTTTTTTTTTTTTGCAGTCCTTCATCCGCATCAAAGGAATGTTGATAAAAAAAAGAAGTTTCTTAGTTTTCCCTAAGCAATAAGCTGTTTCATGTATTAATTAGAGGAAAATTTCAAAGTAACTGAACTGTTAGTGGCTACTGTATTTGCTGAGTAAATTTTGTTGTTACAGTAGCAACGATATTAGTCGTAGAGCTTTTGCAAAGGACTGGTTCGTGTGGAAGTATGTAAAAGCCAATTAACACTGCTTCACTTGGAAATACCAAATTATCTGATAAGTTTTGCGTCCAGCGATATTTTCTCTGGTTGGAAGAGAAATTGCCATTATGCTTGTGTTTAAACATCATCTTATCCAAGTAGTTTAGTTAGGTATAGCTGGATGGTCTGAAAGAACATTCTAAATTAGCTGCTATTTTGTTTAGTACATGACACATAAAATATTAAGTGATTTCAGGTATAATATCTGGTTTATGTTCTCATGTCTCTTGAAGTAGATGAAAAAGGTTGGATTGTTTGGGCGTAGAACCAAGAAGCATTTACTTTTGATGCTAAGATGGTGATAATGGATGAAAAAGGTTGGATTGTTTGGGCGTAGAACCAAGAAGCATTTACTTTTGATGCTAAGATGGTGATAATGCAGATCCCTTGTCTAAAGTATATGTAATTTGCCAACCCTCACTATGTGAATAACATAAAGATGTAGCAAGATTTTCTTTTCTTTTTCTTTTTTGCTGGCTAGGAAGATGATTACACAGAACAGACACAAGTTGACTTGCAGAATCTATTTAATTGAACACAATTGTGTTTACTAATTGCAACTCCTTTGTCAAGTTGCAGGGCTTGTCTTTCTTTTTTGTTCTTGTGTAATTGTTTTTAGGATTAATTATTGCCTGAATGTTGGGATTAATTGCTGCCTGAATATTGGGATTAATTGTTGCCTGCATGTTGCTATGTACTGATTAAAGATGATACTGCCAATTTCGTTTATCCCCAATCCTGCATTAAAAAGTAAACTTCTATTGAATTTTTCTCTTTCAACATTGAATTCTATAGAACTCTGGTCAAGTAGCTTTACTGGATAAGATTATCAGATTGAAGGAAAGATACCGTTTCCGTCTTTTGTTGGATGAAAGCAATTCACTTGGTGTGCTTGGAAGTTCTGGAAGAGGAATTACTGAGTACTATGGAGTTCCGGTACGGTTTTATACACCTTTTTCCTTTTGTTATGGGCTCAAATTCTGAATTCATGATAATGTTGGCAGATAGAGAAGATAGATATTATAACTGCAGCGATGGGGCATTCCTTGGCTACAGAAGGAGGATTCTGCACTGGAAGTGCTAGGGTCATAGATCATCAAGTATGGATTCATCCGTACCTATTGAAAAAACATATTTTAATTGCTGAGAATCTTGATTGCTCTTTTAGGAGCATGTGATGTGGTCATTGCTTATGTAAGGTCCTCTTATTTTTGTTTTTGCTGACAACTAGTTTTTTGCTCATCTTTTGAAGCGTTTGAGCAGCTCCGGATATGTTTTTTCAGCTTCTCTGCCCCCATATCTTGCTAGTGCAGCAATTACTGCTATTGACGTTCTGGAGAACAACCCTACTCTTATAACAAAATTGAAAGATAATATCACCATCATGTGGAAAGGTATGCTTTAATTTATCACCACTTGTGCATAACTCTGGTATCTCATAGCACGTCACTACTTTAGTGCTCACATATAAGGACTATATGTTTATGATGACATTCATATATTCAATGATGAGATACTTGTTTGGAACCAATCTCTATGTGAATAAGGATCATCCAAGTTGTAAACTTAACCTCGACTGGAGCTATGGGTTGGAATAAGTATTTAACAGAGTGTGATACAAATATGTAAAAATATGCTTCTGTTTTAAGTAGATTGATTAGCTTGCAAAGAGATCATTCTTATGGTTTAGGAATCTGGCTAGGTCTTTTCTTTGTTTCATTTCTGGCGCTGAACAACCTTGCAAGTAAAAAGGGCTTACAAAAAAACCAAAACACAGACTCAATGACAAACTATCTTCTCATTACATTAAAGAAGCTTGACCGAGCAATCTGCATATATAGGTGCCAATGCACACACACTAAAACAAAAATGAGTGGAACGCAACTAAGGGTAAAGGTGTACACAATTTGAACCAGCTTCATGTTTTATGTACCTTTTGGTTCTGCTCCCTGCCATTTGTTTCTCTCCACGATACCAATTTGTTGATACAATTTTTTTTGTTTGTAAAAGTTCTTCATTCTGTTTTGAATGTTTAGTTAAAATAAAATTATGGCCCTTTGAAAACATTATATTTTAGTGGACGATTTCCACCTTTTTTCCGATAATCCTTCATGACCTACTGATATAATTTGTTTGTTGATGCATCCCTGTTAGGATTTTAACCATCTTTCTGTTCTATATATCGGTTTTTGGAGAACTTTGCCCAGTCCCTTACATGGTAAGCTTTTCCTAACAATTGCAGGATTGACTGACATACACGGCCTCTCTATAGTGAGCAATGCAGAGTCACCTATTGTTTTCCTTAAACTGGAGAAGTCCACTGGATCAAAAAAAAATGACTTGCAACTCCTTGAACAAATTGCTGAACGTGTAAGTGATTAGGATGCAATAGGCAAGCTGGTGTAGGATCTGATGATATGCTACGACAAGATGTATATTGATGAAGCCAAACATTGTATTAGTTATTTGACTTCATTACAGTTGCATTACAGGATCACATGCTTCATTTTCTTTATTAACACTAACGATTTTGCAGGCATTGAAGGAAGACTCTGTATTTGTAGTGACCTCTAAAAGGTCAACACTTGATAGGTGCCCATTGCCCATAGGAATCAGATTGTTTATATCTGCTGCTCATTCAGAAGCCGACCTGCTCAAGGCATGTGAATCCTTGAAAAGAATCTCAGCATCACTGCTGGTCAACCAGAACTGATATCTGCTACTTGTCACAGGCAGACCTACTTAAGGCAAGTGAATCCTTGAAAATAATTTCAGCGTTGATGCAGGCAGAACATGGTTGACTTATATAGGCATCAGACTGATCTCTGACTTGCTCACTTGCTCTTTCAGTGCTCATACTGTATCGGAAGTTTGAAGAAGCATTTATCTGATGGAATGGTTTAGGTTTCAGGTTCAATCGAGAAACACTTATTGAATATAAGGCCTTTTGATCCTCGTGAATACATGGAAATTTGTATGCAACCTTTTAACATGTTAAAGTAGTTGTCCGCATTTCGAAGTTATATTTATAGATTGTTTGCAATGGTTGAATCTTTATTGTGGTGGATGGTTAGAAGGTGAAATCTTATAGGTTCTATGAATGATTACAAGTGGCACCACTTTGTTAGAACATTTTGTCCAATTTTGTTTCTTGGTAATAATGTGCAAGAATTGTGTAATGTTATATTGTAAGAAAACGTTAAATTTTTGAATTATTGGAAATTTTTGAGCACTTTATGGATAAAATATTTGCTGCTTAGATGGATAATGTTGTAGTTTAACTTGGCTTTCTAAACTATTGCAAACTGTTAATCTAGACAAGGGAACCTGTTAACTAGGGGTGTTCTTAATCCATTTTAAAGTGTTAAGTTGTACAGCAAAAAAAAAAAAAAAGGAAGAATTGCACGTTACAGAAAAAAAAGTGATTGGTTTTCAATCACTTCTATGAGTTTTATATATTCATTTTTAATACGAGTTTTTGAGAACTGTTTTCCAGGTTTTTTTTTTATATTATCTGGTCAAGAAATTGTATATTAAACATGTTCTTTTAAGAATATAGTTTGTTTGAGCTTTTTAATCTAAAAGAATTATATTTTACTTAATTTAGAGTAATTTTAAAACTTAGCAATCAAAATATTAATTTGAAAAAACTCACTATAACAAATTTGGGTAT
Organism: Erythroxylum subrotundum; assembly: GCA_027563845.1. NCBI lineage: Eukaryota > Viridiplantae > Streptophyta > Magnoliopsida > Malpighiales > Erythroxylaceae > Erythroxylum > Erythroxylum subrotundum. Next base: position 14,746,454 of record JAOQMQ010000002.1, on the reverse strand, counting down.
AAATAATTATAAAAATAATTTCTTAAATTGGAGAAGTTTAAGAAAGAATATATAATATAAGAAATTCATTTTAATTTGATTGAAGTGATTTTTGAAGATGTGAATTTAAAAAAAAAACAAAATTGCAGTGTTTGATTAGGTTATACTTCACAGAATACACCCCTATTTCCAAAGGTTAAATAATATACCGAGAGTTGATGTACAAGGGTAACCTGGTACTGAAGTTTGAACACAACCAATCAAATTTTTTTTTAACTTTGATTTAACAAATTACTTTGTTGGAACTTAGAAATTGATTTTTAGTTATTATTTTATGATCTAAAAGATTAGCAATATACGCAAGGGCAAACATAACATGTGATGTGATTCGTAATAGATCTTACACAGTTTTTCTTGCCCGTTTTTTAATCATCGGACGTTTAATTTATGATTTTACACCAACTTGAATGAATGGAGTTCAGTTATTTTGGTCCTTCTATGTGATTGATACGACTCGAGAATTTCGATTCCCACTTTATAAACAAATATTAATTGTGTCAGAATGTAATTCGTCAACTGATAAAAGTTGACCCCTAAGATTGAAAGTTGTGGTTAATAAACTAAAAACCAGAAACCGGATTTGACCAGAATCTGGTACCGAAGAACTAACATTTCCCAAAAACCGGGAGCTAAGTTGTCCTTTTATAGGATTAGGATGGGCCCGCTCGACTTGCCCAACACTCAACCAAGTCCGTCCCTACCTAATTTCTCCACGCGCTCTGATCTCGTCTTTCATTGACTTTGTTTTGATGATGACTCGCAAAGTTGCCACTATTTTTGCTATGGAAATTATTTAAAAAGAACAGGACCATCTAACCAACGTCAAATCTGCCGTCCGTTGTATGACTTCGAAGAAATGCGAGATGCTTTATTCACTTTACCAAAATAATGTAAACATATAAAGAATATTAATATCCGTAAGAATAAATATGTAAATTATGATAAAAAAGAGAGTAAATGTATTAATTATAATAAAAAAACCAAATATGTTCATTGTAATAAAAAGAAAGAATCTATTTCCTTGATCTTTACGATTTTCTTTTTATGCTTCACTACAACTTTTCATAAGATGTTCATGTAATTGTTAGATGATGAAGGTGAGAACTAAGATCTTTTTTTAAAGCTCAAATTTGGAATAAAATAACAGCTATTTTATTTATCCAATGTCCATCTCTATGTTATTTGTTTTTTTTTTCTTTCGGAGAAGTGATGTAGAGTTTTAAAAGAAGAAAAAGGCATCTGCCTAGGGCCACTCTCTTAAGAGGTCCACTCTCAAAGTAGCATTCTATTCCATCATTGAAGGTCATAAAATCCTAATTAATGGTTATCATAGAAGTGGAAGCAACAATCTCTTTTTCTTGGGTGGTGGTAGTATCGGTAAGAAAGCAAGTTAATTTATCAAGCCCTAAATTTGATGTTAACTTTGAAAGTTAACGTTAACTTCATGTATTTATAAATTTCTTTTAAGCATTTAGGTGTATTTCTTATTCTTTAACTGTTTTATTTCCATCAGCATATGAATCTAAGATACTCCAACTCAAGAATTACTATCAAAAGATTTTCTTTTGAGTTCTGAGTGATAATATAAAGGTAAAGTTTCAGTTTTTATGTAATTTTTAGCTTACTAAATACTTGAATATATTATAATTAATTTGTAATTTGTCATTTACGTGGACACTATATTAGCATTTTAAATAAGTGCATTAATATTAAATGATATTGTGAGCTTAAAGTTTAAAAGTCAACGTATCCAACGCACAAGGCTCCCCGCTTTGCGGGAGTTTGGGGAGGGTCATAAGGTATACATTCTTCTCTTTGTATTTTTACAAAGAGGTTGTTTATGTGATTTGAATATGTGAGCTTATGGTCACAAAGTAATAACTTTATCAGTTGCTCAAAGGCTCATCCTTTATTGTGAGCTTGAAGTCTCATAATGTTTTATTTACTAACACCCCACGTAACTGTTATAATCACTCCTCATCTTTAGTTTGAAAGGCCTAATATTATTTAACTATTGATTCAAATTATCAATCTTAGCTTGCATTTCAGTGATTGTGTCAATAGTTAAAGGTCCTTTTCGCTTGGAAAGGGTCATATGTTATCTACTCCTATCCATTGTCCAAAGACAATTGTTACTAGTCAATTCCTCCAACAGCTCTTCCGCTTCATCCATCATCTTCCTCATCAAAGATCCTCCTGATGCTGCATTAATGGTGCCTCGAGTAGTTGAGTTCACTTCATTATACAAAGTTTGCAAAAGGAACTCTTTAGGTAGGTTATGATGAGGGCACCTCCTTTGCAAATCTTTGTACCTTTCCCAAGCCTTATAAAGTGACTCCGCATCACTTTGTTGAAAGCTTGTAATTTCCTTGATTATCTATATAGTCTTCGTAAGGGGAAAGTCCTTATTTAAGAACGCTCACACTAATTGTTCCCAACTTGTAACATTCACAGGACTTAGTGAGTAATATCATGCCTTAGCTATATCCTTTAGTTTGAAAGGGAAGAGTTTCATCTTAACGACATCTTCCGACATCCCATGATATCAGAAAGTATGACATATTTCTAAGAAATTGATTATATGAGCATTGGTATCCTCATTAGTTAGCCCGTAAAATTGAACATTAGTTTGCAGCATGTTTAATAAAGCTGGTTTTATTTTAAATGAAGCTGCTTGAATAGGTGGTCTATCGGCACCTTCATTGGTCGCATTGAACCCTAGTCTTATGAAATTCATAAGGTTCTACGGTTGGTTCCCTTGGTTTCCTTCTTATTGAACTCTTGATGAAATTCCTTAGCCATGGTTGGTTCAGTATTTTCTTCTTCTTCATGTCTAGCTCTTCAGATTACTAGCTCTAACCAGGCAATGTCAAGTTCTAAAGTTTCAGCTATTCGACTCAAACTCTGAGTAACTCTTGTGTTCATACAATTGCATGGACACAAGAATAGCAAAAACTGTAACATCCCACCCCCGATGGGAAGGGTGTAATAGTAAATTGGAAAGGGCTGAGATTGTTTAGTATGGTTTTGAAATATTCATGCATATTCTCACACGTAAATAGTGAATTTTGCACATGAAAATGACTGTACATGCATTCATGACATTTCCCGGTATATGTGCCTAACTGTGATTTTGTTGTGGAAAATATGATTTTGGGCTTGAAAATTGAACTGGAGTGGATTGTTGTGTATTTTATATTTTTAGGGCATTTTAGAAATTTTTTTGAAATTTTTCGGGAAAAATTTTCGGACCGAAAAATTGCCAAGTGGCGGACTGACTGGTTTCCGTTACCGAAAATTTCGGTCCAATGGCACTGAAATATTGGGTACATTATTTTGGGATTTTAATTAGAGCCATTGGAATTGGATGACCTAGAAAT
>JAOQMQ010000002.1:14732406-14742935 GCA_027563845.1 Erythroxylum subrotundum | reverse complement strand
ATTAAACAACACTAATTTCCTCATTAAATTTCATTTTCTATTTTCTAATTTCCAAAGAAAGTTTGGGGTCCAACAATAGAAGTCTTAAGTATTTGTTGAGCCAAAAGGAATTAAATTTGAGATAGAGAAGGTGGATTGAGTTGCTCAAGAGTATCATCCTGGAAAGGCGAATGTGGTTGCAGATGCCTTGAGTATGAAATCCTCTATTGCTAATGTTCGAATAGTTTATCTGCCGTTATTGGAAGAGATGGCTAACCTTAAGATAAGCTTAAAACAGTAGGAACCAGATTGTGTTATTGCAAATTTCAGAGTGAGGCTGATACTCAGGGAGAAAGTTAAGGAGTTACAAGCGCAGGATGCAAAATTGAGTAAGCTCCAAGGAGAAATTTAGAATGGCAAGAAATATGAAGTGGTAGTGAGGGATGATGGGCTGATGGTAGTAGGAAATAGACTTTGTATCCCTAATGTCAAGGAAGTTAAGGATGAAATACTGGATGAGGCACACAATGCGCCTTATGCCATGCACCCAGGTAGCACCAGGATGTATAGAGATCTGAAAGAGCATTTCTGGTGGAAAGGTATAAAGAGAGATGTAGTAGATTATGTGAGCAAGTGTCTAGTGTGTCAGCAAGTCAAGGCTGAACACTAGGCACCATTTGGAAAGTTAAGGCCATTGTCCATTCCTGAGTGGAAGTGGCAACGGGTAACTATGAATTTTCTGATGGGATTGCCCGAGACTAGTAGGAAGCATGATGCCATATGGGTTATTGTTGATCGGTTGACGAAGCCAGCCCATTTCCTAGTAATTAAGCAGACTGATGCTCTGCATATGCTAGCAAAGAAGTATATTGATGAGATAGTGAGACTACATGGGATTCCTGACTCCATAGTTTCTGACAGGGATCCTCGATTTACTTCGAGATTCTAGGCAAGCTTACAAGAGGCTCTGAAAACCAAGTTGAATTTTAGCACGGCTTTCCATCCTCAAATAGATGGTCAATCTAAGAGCACTATTCGGACCCTTGAGGAAATGCTCAGGGCATGTGTGATGGATTTCAAAGGAGCTTGGGATGAGCATCTGGCATTGGTCGAATTTGCTTACAATAATTCGTACCATTAGAGCATTCAGATGGCTCCTTATGAAGCACTGTATGGGAGGAGATGCAGAAATCCGATATGTTGGGATGAGGAAGGCGAAAGGAAACTGATAGGGCCAGAGTTACTCCAGATAATAGTTGACAAGGTCAATCTGGTTAAGCAACGACTTAAGGCGGCACAAGATAGGATAAAGAGTTATACTAATCCACACCGAAAGGAGATGGCGTATGAGGTCTGTGAGAAAGTCTTTATTAAAACATCTCCTTGGAAAGGAGTCATAACGTTTGGCAAGAAGGGCAAGTTGAGTCCGAGATATGTGGGCCCATATGAGATTTTAGAGAGGATTGGACCGTTGGCCTATAGATTGGCATTGCCACCAGAATTGTCACATATACATGACGTCTTTCATGTGTCCATGTTGAGGAGATATAAATCGGATCCATCCCATATCATGCAGACCACCGAGGTTCAGTTGAGAGATGATTTGAGTTATGAGGAAACTCTAATGGAGATTTTGGACACGAAGGAAAAGGTCCTCAGGAAAAGGACAATTCAACTAGTCAAAGTCCTGTGGAGAAATCATTCTATGAAAGAGGCCACGTGGGAGCCTTTGGAAGCAATGAAGGCAAAGTACCCACACCTCTTCAACGATTCAGGTAAAAATTTCGAGGACGAAATTATTTTTTTTAAAGGGGGAGAAATGTTGGCCCTTGAATTTTTTTTTATGAATAAGCATGATTTAAACTAATTTCGAGGTTCTAATAGATAAACTAATTATCAGGAGTGACAAATTATATCAATGTGAGTAAGACTTTATGACATGAGTTAGTTGAAGTATTAAAGTAGTAAGAGAGTGTGAGGGCAACTTTGGCAAGCCACATAACTCTAGAAACATAAGGTATTAAAGGAAGGGCAAGGTGGACTTTTGTAAGTCATTAAGGGTAAAATGGGAAGAAAGAAGTGTTGTTTTCTTCCCAAAGAGGGGGAAAACGAAAATGGAAAAAGAGGGAAGTGAAATAACAAATCAAAGAGAGAGAGAAGAGAGATTTCGGTGGTTGAGAGGAAAAGAAGAGAGTTGAGCTAGGGTGGGTTTCTTTTCCTAAGCTTTCTAGAGAGATTTGGAGGTTAGGCAAGAAGGGAAAAAGGTAGAGAAAGTCAAGAGCTTTCTTTTGAACCAAGCATTTCTTCTTTTGGTGAAGATCTAAGGTAAAAGCATTTTAATGTTTTAGATAGTGGAAGGGTTTTGATTCATGAAGCTTAGAAAATGCATGGGTTTAAGTTTTCTAGAACCATTTTATGAAACATACTTTGTGGGTTTCCATTTTAGCAATCCTATTGAAGTTGGGAATTTTTGTCTACGAAAAGGGAATCAAGAAAGACAAGAGAAGCAAGAGGAGAGGCACATTTGAGCAAGTTATAAGCCAAGACATTCAAGGTGGGTTTCACTTTTATAGTTAAGTAATAAGCCAATAAAGTTTTTTGTCAAGAAATCACAGTAAATGATTTTTCAACTACCTCATTCATGTGCATTTAATGTTTTCTAAATGCTGTAAGATTGTGTTACATGATGATACATGACTTATGTGATGATTCATGAAAAGTTGTTTTTAAAATAATTCTTTGAAATGATGCATGATTTTGAAACCATACTTTTGGAAATGGTTCAAGATATAACAAGTATATGAAAAAGCAAGTTTTTAAGAGGAGGTTCCATTTTAGGCATCAAGCTTACAAGATTATGAAATCTGTGTTATATTGGTTTGTGGTGGTCCCCTAAGTTATGTTGCGCGCACGTTGACCAAGTTAAAGGTTTCTCCCGCCTACCCGCTAGTGGTATGGAGCTCCTTCAGGGACTCCCATAAGTTCACGGCTACACAAGACCATTATGTGGAAATGCATAGTACGTTCTTTTTTGGATCCACCAGAACCATCTGATATGTCTATATGTTCATGAAGAGTTGATATGAGTGATACATTCATGATTGCATGCACATGAATTTCTGCATGGAAAATGATCCTTAAATGATTTTTGCTTGTTGCCAATTTATAAAATTGTTACCCACGAGCATTAAGCTCACCCCCCACTCCTTCCCATCCACAAGCGACGAGCAAGATACCGAGTGATCGAGCCAAGCGTCAATGTATCACTCCAATTTACATTTTTTGTTCTTTGAAGTTAGATTTATTTGAACAAGGCTTTAGTTGCATTTTGAGATATTACTGTTTTTACAAAAGTTTGTATTTTGGATTATATTGTAAAGTGGCTCAAAATGCCCACTAAAGCGTTGAAAAATACTTATTTTGATGCGAATGAAAAACATATACATTATGTTTGTTATGGCTTTTCAGGTTCTTACATTGCCATATTCAATTTTTCATAAGGGTAGGAATTGTGTTCTGTATTCAAGGGAAAAAATTTTAATGATCTAGGTAGAACTAGTAAAATTTGTCTTCTTGGAAATTGTAGATGATTTTTCCATCTTTCCAATGTTATAAAGTTTGTAAATTTTGGATATCGTAATGAAAAGTTATGATCATTTGAAGTTTGTGATGCTACATAGGGAGAACGTTCGGGACAACCTTATGGATTGGAAATTTTAACCCTTTTAGAGGAAAAAATCGTTTATGAGGCATTCATGGAAGTTGTCGATCTAGAAGTCTTCTTTAAAACGGTTAAAGAATGACTTTAATCCGATAATTATAGTGAAAGTTATGCCCTTTTTATTGTTCCGTCTTAGTTTTGCTTCTGTCTTAGTATGACGTCAGCATCGTCTTAGTATAACGTCAGCATCGTCTTAGTTTTACTTCAGCATCGTCTTAGTTTGACCTTTTGCTTCCTTCTTCTGTTCCATTTGTAACCCCTTTTATAGGCCAAATCTCGCTTCGAGTTCTTCATGAAAGTTGTAGATATCGATGTTTTCTTTCAATTAGTCTAGAAATGAACTCAATCTGACTCTTATAGTGAAAGTTATAGCAATCGCGCCAAGATAGGAACAAATTGTTTGAGAGTATAAACATGTTCGACTCTTTTGGGCACAACTTCCTCATTCGACCTCGAAATGAAGTGATTCTTGAAGCAATGGATTCCTAACATCGTTGCCTATCTCTCAATGAAAATTGGTATCTTTTGTTGTTGATTTGAATAAGTTTTATGGAGAGAAACTGAGTGGTCGGTCGGGAGAGCATGATTGGGTATGTTCATGCTTTAGCTTTTTAAGTATATCTTAAGCTGTAGAGCTCCGATTGAGATGATTCTTGCTTCAAAACAAACTAGAGATTTATAGCTGCGATTTCTTTGAAGAAGTTGAATAGAAATTTTGGTTTAAAGTTTTCCAAAATCGACTCTGAATTAGGAGAAATGAGTTTGATTATGGTGCTTGTTTTGTATGGGCACGCCAGTGAGCAAATTAAGGGAGAGGAAATTTTTGGGATGTTGTGAGAATGAGGATGAATTGATGATGGGTTATGAGGGTTAATGAAATAACCCTACAAGGGAACCCAATCATGCAAGTATGACTCCAGATAGTTGGGCTCCGGAATCGGGGTCCAACATAATATGGTATCAGAGCGACTAGGTTTTGGTCCAAATTTGGGATTAGGTTTTGGAGTATCCTAAGTATGAAATGGGTAGCTTAAGACATGAAGGTTTTAATTTGTTTCTCATATGCAACATACTCAAATCACCCATTCAAAACAACTTTAAGAGGAGAAACCAATAATTAACAACTTTTCAAAACAAATGTATTTCCTCCTTGATATTTTTATTCAAACAATTTTTTTGTTTTCTCTTTTTATTTTTCCTTTTTCTTTTTATTTTTCTTTTCTTTTTCTCTTCTCTTATTTTTTTCTCTTTTTTTTTTTAATAAAAAATGAAAGAAGTTACATTATCATGGGAATTTCATTGATATGACAAAATAACATAATTATAATCTTCTCACAAATATGCAAACCCCTACACTTATACTCTTATACATCCACAATCATTAGCAATCAACAAGTTCTCCACTAGCTTTAAGGCTTGAGGTTCTTCAGGATAGGGCCTAAGTTGATGATCATCCACCTCTAGCATCTTCCCTATCTTCAAAATCTCAATCTTTACTGGGTCCATACACTCTGGAAAGATCTTGAATGTCTCTTCACCTTTTTCTCCTTCTTTCAATTTCTCTAACCTGTTAGGTAAAGGTAAAGAGTCAATCTTAATAACAATTAGGAACTCAGTATTTACCATTGAGCTAAAAGATGTATCCCTTTCTACTTTGAGCTCCTTCTCCACTTCTTCCACATAAGCAATTCCTTAAATAGTATTCTCAAGCTCCTCTTCACTCTGTAAGGCCTTTGCACTAATGTCCCTTGGGTACACCTCAGGTTGAGATAATTGTGCCTCTTTGCTTTGTGATGCTAGGCAATTGATAGCTTCTGCCAGTTGACCCATTGGCTTGCCAAGTTCTGGAGTCTAGATGTTGTATCTTGATGGAATTGTATCATATCCTCCTATAACTGCTGTAATTGCAAAGTATTAGCAGTAACAAAATTAACTGATTCTTTTAGAAATGTACCTGAGTTTTGCTACCAATTCAAATCATAGAAGTTAGACCAAAATTGTCTTTCCTCTTGCTAAAATTGTGAAGTGTTAGCAACAACAGCATTGACTAGTTCTTCTAAAGATGGACCTGAGTCATAATAAGAAGCTTCTGGTCTATACGAGAATTGTTGTACATCTTGCAAACTATCATAGAAGTAATTATGCTAGTTATTTCATCCATAAATAAAGTTAGTATGATCATTCCAAACATGGTTATAGGATTAAGAATATGAGTTATAGACAAAATTACTTTCGTCCATGTAATTTTAAATTTTTTTAACACATAAATACTAAACAAAAAGTGATAAGATCAAGAAACAAATGTAAGAACTAATTATGAACAAATATATACAAAACACTAATTAAAATAAAAAACAAAAATTAAAGAACTACACTCCTCAATAACGGCACCAAAATTGACGTAGCACGTCGTAACACTACTCAAAATAACTAGGCCTACAACTATAGCAGTGGTGAGTCTAGGACAATCCCACAGAGAGTGTGTGTAAAGATTTTGAAATGAAATCAATCGTTGTTTAGGTTAGGGGGTCTGGTTTGGTTTTCAAATAAGAAAATAAAATGAAACTAAACTAATGAAAACAAATTAAAGAAAACAATGAAAAGTGAGAAAAGTGATGAATTCATTAGGGACCCAGTCATTGGTTCAATCTTAACCGACACACAGGTAAACATATTTCTTTGAATTGTTGTTCTCATACCTCTCATAGAAACTATTAATCGTAGGTTAACAACAAGCTCTTTTAAATCCAATTTTCCCTTAGGTCGTGTCTAATTAAGAATAGCTCGTTAATTAAACCTAGCTATCAAACAACCTAGAACAAGCTCTCTATATTAAATTAGACAGTCGCTGTTGGGGCCGAGTCCTGTTACTATTCTCAAGGTGGCCACTTGAGGCGGTCGGGCGAAGGTTATGTGAGAGGAAAGTTGAAAGCATTCAATTTGTAAGGAAAATTTCACTGTCAGCAATGGCAGGTTCAACGCGGCAAAGTAGTGTTTCGCCGCAGCTAAACTATGGAATCATTTCCAAGGACCTTCCGGAACAAGTTCGCCACGGACTATATTTGGCTTTGCCGCGACGAAGTCTCAAGGTTGAGCAAACGCACCCTTCGGGACAAATACGCTGTAGCGAAAGTCTAGCTTAGTCGCGGCGAAGTTACAAAATCAAACAAAAACACCATTCGGGAAAGGTTCGCTGCGGCCAAAGCCACACCTTCGCAGTGGCAAAACCTTCGATTCAGACACCCAGACCCAGCTATCCAACACTAACATTATAAAGAACATATCTCTCAACTCCGATATCTGAAACAATTCATGTATTCATCAAACTTGTCAAACAATTCATAAACAACATAAGTCATGTATTCATCAAACTTGTCAACACATCATAAACACATAAGCAATCAGAAGGGTTTAGGTAGGTCCATAAACATGAGGGAGTTCTTGCGAATCTCCAGAATAACATAATGGACTATCACAAACCCACATAATGGTTTTGTGTAGTTCATAAACATAAGGGAGTCCGTGAAGGAGCTCCATGTTATTAGTGAGCAGGCGAGAGAAGTCTTTAACATGGTCAACGTGCACGTGACATAACAGAATGGACCACTACAAACCCACACAAACATGAATTTCATGACTTGTAAACATGTTGCCCAAAAGGCACATTATGGAAACATGATTTCCATAAGCATAATATATTTCAAATACCATTTCCATCTTCACTTCATAAATCATCAACAAGATTCATGTACCAAACATGTAGCAATTTCTTAAATCATTTAAGAAGCAATAAATGCAACACTTATAAAGCGATTGAAATCATTTAACTTTATTGATTTGGAAAAATATTTATGGCTCATTAACTCAACTATAAACATGTAACACACCTGGATTGTTTGCTTAAAAACTTGATTAAAGGTGCCTCTTCTCTTTCTTCTCTTGCCTTTCTTGATTCCATTTAACATTGGCAAAAATCCCATTCAATAGGAATACAAATTTAGAACCCACAAAGTATATTCACTAAAATTGATTCTAGAATACTTAAACCCATGCATTTCCTAAGTTTCATGAACTAAAACCCTTCCAAAAATCCAAAGGATTAAAAATGAATTTACCTTGAATCTTCACCAAATAAAATTTTTTTTTGGCTCAGATGGAAGCTCTTCTATTCCTTTTTCTTTTTCTCTTCTTAAATAACCACAAAATCACTCTTGAAAGCTAAAAAAAATTGAAACCCTAACTTGATCTTCCTTCTTTTCTCACAAGAGCAAAACCCTCTCCCTTTCTCTTTTCTTTTTAGTTTTTTTTTCACTTCTTTCTCTCCCTTATTCACGTTTTTCTTCTTTTTAGGAGCAAGGCTACATTTTATTCTTTCAATTATACCCTTAATGAGTGTGAAAAGTCAATTTTGCCCTTCCTTTATGCTTTATGGCTTTTATACTTAAGTGACATGCCAAAATTGTCCTTTATACACTCTTACTACTTTAATTCAACTAACCAATGAAATAAAATGCTACTAACATTAACATAATAATTAACTCCAAAAATTAATCTATCAAGACCTCATAATTTATTTAAATTATGCTTAACTCAACAAGAAAAAATATTTTGGGGCCAACAGTCGCATAACGATTTAGGATAACAAATTAATCAAAGCAACAATCACACAAGCTCGAGTCATTTAACCTAGGTTATGTTATCCCTCATGATTAAAAAACATTACTTGCCACAAACGAATCTCAACATAAGAATTACGAATTATATTGAAATTCTAGCAATGGGATTCTTACATAAAAATAATCAAAAAAAGAGCATTCAATTATTCTTACACAACACCCAAACATTAAACATAGGATAAAATAATCAATCCCTAAGAGAAAGAACAACAAACAATGAAAGAAATTCTTAACTAGGTTCTTCGGTGTCAATATCACCTGTGAATTGGTGTCGGGGAAGTTAGCCCTCTATGGGTCTCCAAAGGAATGGAGCTTTGCCCCTTCTCCTCTTCAAAACTAAGAGGCTCACACCTTTAAAACCAAAACCCAAACAAAACATGCGTTTTATCATCACATAATGTCTATTTATATTAAAAAGTAGGGTTTTGGGTGGATAGGTGGCAAAGTTATGGGCGTAATTTGGCGTGTCACCTCCATAACACAATTGTCATGGGCGTGATAACACTCTCAATTGTGTTCTTTCTCTCTTAGCAATTGATTATATTATCCTATATTTATTGTTTGGGTATTGTGAAAAAATGATCTTAATGTATTCATTGGATTGTTTTATTACAAACCCCATTGCTAGAATCTTCGTTATATTCTGTAATTGTTATGTTGAGATTGGTTTGTAGCTACTAATGATATTTAATCATTAAGGATACAATATGTCATTATTGTGTTTCTGATTGATTTGGAATCATTAAGGATAACATAACCTAGGTTAAATAACCTGAGCTTATGTGGTTGTTCCCTTGATTAATATGTTTTCCTAACTTATAATGCGACTGTCCAATTAAATCTAAAGAGCTTATCCTAGGTTGTTCGATAGTTAGGTTTGGTTAAAGAGTTTATTTTAATTGAGTACGACCTAAAGGAAAATAGGGGTTAACAGAGCTTTTTGTTAACCTATGATTAATAGTTACTAAGAGAAGTATGAGAATAACAATTCAATGAAGTACGTTCAATTGAGTGTAGACTGAGATTGAACCGATGATTGGGTCCCCAACATATTCACGACCTTTCATCATTTTTTAATTTTCTCTTTAGTTTGTCATCATTATTTAGTTTCATTTTATTTTCTTTTTTGAAACCAAACCAAACCCCCTTCCCTAAACACCAATTCTTTTCATTTCAAAAACTTTACACACACTCTCTGTGGGATTAACCTAGACTTATCATTAGCTATAGTTTTAGGTCTAGTTATTTTATGTAGTATTACGACGCACTACCAATTTGTTGTTTAGGTTATGGGGGTTTGGTTTAGTTTCAAATAAGAAAATAAACTACCTAATGAAAACAAATTAAAGAAAACATTCAAGAATGATGAAGAGTGATGAATACGTTAAGGACTCAGTCATCGATTCAATCTCGACCTACACACAATTAAACATACTTCATTGAATTGTTATTCTTGTACCTCTCCTAGCAATAATTAATCGTAGGTTAGAAACAAGCTTTGTCAACCCCAGTTTTCTCTTAGGTCGTGTTTAATTAAAACAAGCTCTTTAATTGAACCTAGCTATCGAATAACCTAGGATAAGCTCTCTAGATTTAATTGGACAGTCGCATTATGAGTTAGGAAAACAGATTAATCAAGGTAATAACCACATAAGCTTGGGTTATTTAACCTATGTTACATTATCCCTAATGATTCGAAATCAATTGGAAACACAACAATTACAGATTGTATCCCTAACGATTCGATATCATCAACAGCTACAAACGAATCTCAAATAACAATTATGGATTATATTGAAGATTCTAGTAATGGGTTTATAATAAAACAATCTAATGAATGCAATAAGATCATCTTTACACAATACCCAAACAATAAACATAGAATAACATAATCAATTCCTAAGAGAGAAAGAACACAATACAAATGGAGAGAATGCTTAACCGTGTTCTTCAGCGTCGATATCAACTCCGAACCAGGTCACAGAAGCCTGGCTCTCCATGGGTCTCTAAAGAATGAGAGGTTTGCCCCTTCTTCTCTACCAAAACCTAAAGTTCTGTTGGATCCCGTTTCTGGAATCCAACCTCTTAACAGAATACCGTGATGCTTGAGCGTGGTTCCTTGCTTAACACAATTTCTCATGTGTTTTTTTTTT
>JAOQMQ010000002.1:14663705-14674142 GCA_027563845.1 Erythroxylum subrotundum | reverse complement strand
TATCTATCTTCACACGAGCAACGAATGGACCAACGAAATAACAATTCAAATATTGAACATGCTTTGCAAAGCAACACAAATATATCCAACTGTGGTGGATATAAAGGTGGTTGTGGCTGTGGTCGCTAAAAAGGAAATAATTTTGTCTTAAATAGGGACAAGGCCGGAGAAAACAATTCTTTAGATGGGAGATCAAACTTTGTTAGTGACAAATCCAAAATTCAATGTCATAGATGCCAACGTTTCAGGCATTATGCATCAAAATGTCAAACAAAATTACAAGGTGGAGAGCAAGCGAATGTAGCAGAAGTAAAGGATAATCAGGTCCTTGCTTGCAAACAAGGTCCAGAGGTAGAAAACAATAATATATGGTATCTTGATACAGAGCGTAGCAATCACATGATGGTAAAAAAATGAGTTGTTCTCATTTCTAGTCGAGACAGTGAAAGGAGAGGTGAACTTTGACAATAGATCCAAAATCTTCGTGTTGGGTAAAGGTGACATTAGTATACAATGAAAAGATAGCACTAATTTTACTATTGTTGACATGTTCTATATACCTGGGTTATATTGGAATTTGTTAAGCTTAGGTCAGCTTTCAGAAGAAAAAAAAAAGGGCACCAAATTGATATCGTAGATGGGGTTTGTGAAATCAAAGGCAAAAATTACAAAACTATTGCAGAGGTGAAAATGACGAAGAACCACATGTTTCCTTTGTCTCTCCAGACGAGAATATTGATGAATTTGCAAGCAATGGTGAAAGATAACAATTGGCTTTGGCATCTTCGATTTGGTCATCTGAATTTCAAAGGTTTAAAGTTGTTGGCATAGAGGCACATAGTGACTGTCTTCCTCTAATTGATGCCCCCAACAATCCATGTGAAGTTTGTATCCTTGGAAAGCATCACAGAGACTCATTTCCAATTGAAAAGTCAAGACGGGCAAAGCAATTGTTGGAACTAGTTCATACTGATATATGTGGACCAGTAGAGGTAGAATCTGTTGATAACAAAAGGTATTTTTTTTTTTGTTCATGAATGATTTTACTAGAAAATTACGGTTTATTTTATGAATAAAAAATCTGTAGCTTTCAACAAGTTAAAAGAATTCTATATAAGGAGGCTTATCATAAATGTAAAACAGAGTAATACAGAGAAAGCATTTTATTCTATAAATTATCTCCACTCTTCTTCTCCTACAATAGAAAGCTAAGTAGCCAATTACAGCTAGCTACTTAATTTATTGATTCAATGTCGGCTATGAATATATACATAATTAAGACGACCAAAGTTAATGAAGAAACCAAAAACTAGTAAAACAGCAATAAAATAGTACATGCGATAATTATGGAAGATGGTGAGATTCCTCGTAGCTAGACTTGTAAATTCCACGCAGCCGCCTAACTTCTCTAAATTTTCAAGAATTGGTTGGTTGTGGACTGGAATCAATAAAAGTGCCTTTTATGTTTTATACATGTGGTTACATGTTACATGAACTACACGCCAATCCCTTTGTATTCAATTTTTGCCGCACGCAGAGTTGCAGAACTAGACGTACAAATTAAATGAATCCACTTCCCCTTTTCTTCAAGTGTTCTCCGAATTTGTTTTGTGTTTCCCATTAGATAATCTATTTTATACCAATAAATCACATGGCCATTAAACTTACTTTGTTTTTGCTTTCCATGGCAAGCATTATTTTTGCAATGAGAGCTTGGTCCTGAAGGGCATCAATTATTTTAGAATATGATTTACCATTAAACCAAATTTGACAACTATAATGTTGGTATTTATCAATATAAAGTACAAATTTCTGGAAACAAGTTCCCAGAATTGCAACGGTAAGATCTTAATTTTTAATGCTAAATAAATAATATTTTTATCAAAAAAATCATATTCAAATTTAATTTACTCTTAGGTGGTAACTTTCAAGCACGGTATGTGCAGAGTTTTCAAAACCGAGAAAAGGGAAGGTAAATAAGAGAGGCTAAATGGGTCAATTCAATAAAAACTCCAATCTATTCTAATCCATAATATGATTATTTTGTGACAATATTATCTCTTAATTAATTAAGGATAAACACAAGAAAACAAATGAAGTCCTCTCCAAAACCATTGGCCAACCAGTCCTCTAGTGCGCCCACAGTCCCAAACCCAAAAGGTAAAGGCTCATACACACTCATAAAACCAGAAACCGGTCAGCGGTTTCTCCCAAGAGCGGTTTTGGAACACTCTTAAGACCTCCCGAAAACCAGGAGCTTTTAGACTAGTCTGTTCTAAAATTTTGTCTTCGATGTTTTGGTGGGACCCCGCTTTCTCCCATTATATGTGGCGATTCGACCGCCCTCTGACACCAAAACGTGTCTGCCACGCGCTCCTCTCTTCCCCTTCTTGAAATTTGGAATGCTTTGCATGGCCGTTTAACCTTTTATCGCTCCGCCACCCACACCTGTCCCTTACTTTTATATTCCCGTTTTAGCCCTTCTTGGCTTCAAGCAAAAGGACAGCATCGATATATATACTATTATATTAGGTGTGTCTTTATTTTTAAGGCTCGAATATCAACTTGTTTACTCTTTGTGAATTTATTATGCTTGCTCAAATACAAACAAGTCGTATTCGCATGCAATTTATTGCGTTTCGTCCCCAAGAAAAATTAGAACTTTCCATACGTCAAGACAAGAAACAATTTGAGTAGATACAGAAATAATTAAACTTATTGCATACAGTAATTAATTATTGCAATGAATTCACTGAGTTTTCTTACCATTAGAAATTTATTTCATAATTATTATAACATTTTCTACTTAAAATTTAATCGTGAAAACTTGTAATTATGCACTTCGATTTCTAAAAAATAGTTGATTCGTTTTATTTAGGTTTTTCATTTTAATAAAAATTTTCTTAATTGAATTTCAGTTTTAATTTTGTCGAAAATTATTTTCTTATTAGCTAAATAAATATTACTTAATGTCCACTACTAATAAAAATTATATTTGATATAATTAAAAAGAAAAATAAAAATCATAAATATAAGAAAAAACATATGTAGTCCACACCAACCCCCAACATTTTGACTTTGTTGATTGAAGTCCTTAAAGCTAATAAATCGATGTTAGAAATAAATTATCATTATGGTCTTCAATTCATGAGAGATATTTCTAAATTCTTAGTGTTGTAGAATAGATTTTGTAAAAAAAAAATCAATTTTAAATTCTGTGTTGATTTTTCGATGGTTTTAGGGAAAAAAAAACACTTCGTAACAATTACATAATGCATAAAATAATATCTGATAATATCTTGAAGACCTTTTATCCATAAATATTTAAAACTTTATTCAAAAGTTAAGTATTAGTGTAAATAAAGGATTGAACTTATTAGTTTGAAAAATTCTCAAGTATGAATTAATATTTTATCTCTCCCTATTCATATTCACGAGCTTTACCACTCACACTTGAATTTTGATTGATTTATTCATAAATACTAATCGGTTGATCTTTTATTTATTATTAATTTAATTCTTATATAAAATTTCATTCATATAAACTTTTAATAAATTTAATGTATAAAATAACACGTAAGAAAATCCAAGTTATTTAACACGAAAGAAAGCGATTGGCATTGTATAAAAGGGAGTGTTATATAAAATTTTGCAAGTTGAGAAGTAATTTCCACTTTCTTTAGGTTGAATATAAATCCATTATTTTGGAAAAATAGGAAAAGAAAGCCTATTGATATTGAAGAGGCCATACGACTCAAAAGTTGAAATTCTAATTTCTTTGTTTGTAATATTCGGACAACTTAAAAAGACATCACATCTTTTCTTTACCAAAGTTAAGATGGTGATTAAAAATGTTCGATTTTTTCAAAATAAATAAATATTGAGAAGCCTTCCTTCATTTTCAAACTAATTAATAGGCTAAAATTCGAACTTGTAGTCCACAAGAAAAGCACAAAAAAAGGGTCGTAATATTGGTGCAAGAAGAAGGGCAGGTTAAAGACAGAAAAGGCATGTGCATCGGTTACCAAATGGGGATTGGGCAATCCAATGCAACAGTATCACCCACCGCCAATGGCAACCTAAGAAAGGTCACAGCAATTGGGGAGTGGTTTCCACGCTCCGAAAACTGGCGTGGTAGTGGGCTAAGGATGCTTTGCATACAATCTTTGTCTTTATTTTAAGAGAGTTTGTTTACTGTGGTTTTTGTAATCAGCTGTAATTTAACCCAAAAGTGGTATAATTTAAACCCCAAACCAACGCCTCCTTCAATGTGGAAACCAGTATCTTCCTTTTGACGTCCCAAAACAAGTTGCTCTTCCCACTCACCCCCTAAAACCCAGCGGCTTCTTTCCCTCACTCTCTCTACGTATATATAACCTCTCTCTCACACCCTTTCTCTTATTACTCCTCTCTTTTTCTCTCAAAACTTCTCTCTTCCCATACATATCTCCAGGATTGTGATCTCTAGCTGAAATGCGGATGAGTTGCAATGGATGTCGAGTTCTACGGAAGGGCTGCAGCGAGAATTGCAGTATCAGACCCTGTTTGCAGTGGATCAAGAGCCCCGAGTCTCAAGCCAACGCTACCGTTTTCCTTGCCAAGTTCTATGGTCGTGCTGGTCTCATGAACCTTATCAACGCTGGCCCCGAACACCTCCGGCCTGGTTAGTTCCCATCTTTTGCATCCCTGCATGTTAATGAATAAGACCAATAAGAGAAGTCTCTCTACAGTTTTATGTGAAAGAATCGAAAATGATAAATTCTTTTGTTGCCTTGTCTACAGCCATCTTCAGGTCTCTGCTTTACGAGGCATGTGGGAGAATAGTTAACCCGATTTATGGGTCGGTGGGGTTGTTATGGTCTGGAAGCTGGCAGCTTTGCCAAGCCGCCGTTGAAGCCGTGCTCAAAGGCGCCCCCATCACTCCGATCAACTCCGAAGCAGCAGCAAATGGCCAGGGTCCGCCGTTGAAAGCTTATGACATACGTCATGTGTCCAGGGATGAGAATTCCGCCGCCTCCAGTGACCCGGCAAGAGTCAAGACTCGGAGCCGGGTGAGGCGGGTTTTGAAACCCAAACCCAGCAAGCCGGGCAATGGGCTTGGGACGGTGGTTGACTCGGCTACTAGGGATGAGTTGACTCGGTCGACGAGCCACGAGTCGTCTGTGAGCCATCAGTCAGAGGTAGCCGTGGTGGACGGTGAGAGTAAAGAGACGGAGAGCATGGTGTCAGGGGAAACGGCTGAGGCTACTCTGCTGTTCCGAGCCGAGCCAGAGCCGACAAGGAAAGAGAATCATGGGACCCAACACCAGGTTGCTAACAGTAGCGAAATGGTTGGGGTTGGATTGGAGCTGACTCTAGCACTAGAGCCGGTCTCACGTGCGAATCACGTTGTCCCCGTCAAGAAGAGAAGAATACAGGCGTGTGATGCTGACGCGTGTAAGATGGGGTTGGGTCTTGACTATTCGGGTTGAATGATAATGCCCCAAACGGTGCAGTTTGAGCTGCGCAGGCTCGAGATACTTGCTTAATGTCTAGAAGAGATGGCTAACTTTTAGCTCCTTTTGCTTTTAGTTTTGGTTTGATGTAATCTTCCTGTTCTTTTAAGTTTTTTGGGGGATGGGGAAAGGGTCCTTTTTCAAGTAAAAATAGGAAGGGTGTAAAAAAAAATCTGGGAGTTACATGCACAGTACATGGTAAGTCAATGCATAGAAGGATCGTTTCTCATGATCAACTAATTCTGGCTGTTTTAATGGATTTATTTTTTTAAATTCTTATAAATAGCCTCTCATGGAAGTTCCAATGTGGAGTGTTGGTTCATGTGGGTAGTCGGTAGTGTTTGTTAGACTCAATTAAAAAAAGGGAAGGGGGAGTTTAAAGTTGGGTAGTTAATTCTACTCTACCAGTTGTGGCTGTGGCTTTGTCTTCAGGTAAAAGTACAATTGAAGGCAGTAATGCGAAAAGAAGAAGTCATACCTAGGGAGGGGGTAGGGTGTTGTGGGGTAAGTGTAAGGTAAGCTGACTGGTGCGGTGTCCTTTATGCCTAGGTTTTCTCTGCCACGTACATTCGCATGCATTCGTTCCCGAGAATGTACCCAATTTATTGTGCCTATTTCTATGACAGAGCGTGTGTGTGGCAGCTGCCTGCGTTCGTTTGTCTTTAGCTTGGTCAGGCAAGACACTTGCAAATTGTCTTTAGCTAATGAAGGTGTTTAGTGGCTACGAATTCCTATGTTTTCAGTCTTCCAAAGTTTTGGCCCATTAAGGATAGATTTAGAGGTATAGTTAGGCCCTAATTTACTCAAATTTAGCACCGTTTGAACACAAAATACGATGGCCGTTTAGGTTCATTCTCAATTATTCACCCAAATATTAATTTTCTATGCAGATTGTGGCCATTATGTGTAGCTTTTATTTTGTATTTTCAGAAAGTTTACCAGTGTAAGCCAACATACTAAGGTTACAGGAGATTATTCTGACACGTAAAATCAAACAAAAAGGCCTGTGGAATAGCTAGTAACAATGTAACGTAAATGAAAATTACCATTAACTGAAGAATACATTTAATATCAAGACAAATCTCGCGGTACAAAATAAATCAATTCATTCACGTGTCTAATTCTTACGTAATTTAAGATTATATAATGTAAATATTTTAAAATCTCTATATAAAAATATCACAATTCTAATTTGAGCGCTTGAACTGTTAAGTTATAAAACCCTTAAGCCTATTTTACATGTCTTTGAGTTTTGAGGACCAGATTTACCGAGAATAAAACCCAAATCTAATAAAAGATAAAGAGGAATTTACCACAAACATCAGTTGGTGTCATATATGAGGATTTGAACACGAAAATCAACTCTTTTGATCCCTATCTTATTTTACAACAGTGAGAGTCATGGAGAACTCGAGCTCAAAAATTTAAGCATCCAAAACAAATATATGCTTTGGATAGCTTATCCATATATGCTTGGTTTATCTTTGTTGATAAACCGTCTACAACTTGTTTTTGTTTTGTTGAATTTTAATATAAGATATTTAATAGGTAAGGATAAATATGAGATATTCGATATTATTTGAGCATAATTCATAATTAATTAGAATTATTCGTAATTTTAATTAAATTTAAATTAGAATTAAATTTTAATTAAATCACTAAAACATTCAAAATCTATTATAAATAGGCTTAAGTTGTGAAGCTAACACTTCTTACTTAATCCTCTCTATAAGAATTACAGAATTCTCTCAACTTATTCTATGGATACTATTAGAGGTTGAACATTTATATGATTATTGCGGTTGAGACGAATTGATTTCGGATCCAGATCGAAGGATACGACAAGAACATAATTAAGCTTTAAAATAAAGTACGAATTTAAATTAACACTTTATCATAATTTATATGTTAATCGTTTTATAGAATTAAATTGATCTAAATTTTTTAAAAATAAAAAATACAAAAAAAATTTATAAT
This sequence comes from Erythroxylum subrotundum, assembly GCA_027563845.1. Lineage (NCBI taxonomy): Eukaryota > Viridiplantae > Streptophyta > Magnoliopsida > Malpighiales > Erythroxylaceae > Erythroxylum > Erythroxylum subrotundum. Next base: position 14,666,670 of record JAOQMQ010000002.1, on the reverse strand, counting down.
TATTTAGCAGTAGTATCAAAGTAGAATTTTAATTATATAATTTGATTAAATTTGCTTAATTGTTATTGATTTGATTAAACACAGGAAATTAAGGCTTTATGTTTTTTATTAGTTCAGAAACAGTATCTTGTTGTTCTTACTTCCAGAAATTGGTTTCTGGGTAATTTGGTTCGGCGTCTCCTTTGCTTGTTGTCTGGTTTTGAAGAATAAATTTTCACGCCTGCGCTTTTGGTCATATTTGTTCTGAAAATGCATCCCAAGTTCTTCTCTATTTTTCTATATGTTTTGAATGTGGATTCTGGAAATTTGGGGAATGCTTTGAGTTTGCGATTTCTGGAAGTGCCTAGTGTTTGTTCTGGAATTGGGTTTCGCCACTGATGTTCTTGAAATTTTGGATTTTTGATTGTATGTTGCTCTGGAATCACTTGTGTGCATTGATGGGTTGAAACCAGCGATGGGTTTGTCTCTGGATCAAGCGTGAACCAGTGGCGAGTGGTGTTGCAAATGGTGGAACCAGTGGTGTTGCTAAGGGCGACTGATGCCCATGGATAAGGCAGACGGAGGCTGCAGTGGCACAGGCGACGGTGAGAAATGAAGAGAAGACAGACGTCATCGGTAGAAAAACCCTAGCAGCAATGAGGAGACACGGAAACGTGTTCGCCTTAGGAAGAAGTATCTTCAACAGTTTACATTCCCACAAACTAACTGCCTCTGGCACGTGCAACACACGCAGCAAACATACTTCATTTTATTTTATTTGATTTTTTAAATATTTTAAAACCTTGATTTCAATTAAATTAGTTTAATGTATATTAAATTAGTTTATATCCTAATAAAATTTAAAAGGTGTTTTTCCAATTTTTGAAAATTGTTTTCAAAGGATAATTTTTATTAGGAATATTTTTGAAATTTAGTTTAATTTTTCAAGAAGTTGAATTATTAAATTAAATTAATTTTCAAATCACTAATTACAATCAAGAAAATTTTTTTAATAATTTCTTTCATAATTAGATTGCGTTAGAAATTATAAATATAATGAGATTATATTAATTAAGATGAGATCTTAATTTTAAAAATTAAAGTAATTATTTTTCTTAATATGGTTAAAATTAAAATTATATTAATTCCTAATTAACTTCAAAAAAGTTATTTCAAAGATTGAAATTAATTAATTAGACTCTTTAAAATTAAGAAAATTGTTTTCTTAGGTAATTTAAATTTATTTATTTCAATTTGATTGAGATAAATTTATGATTTATTTGTTTAGAGAATTATTTTTCAATTTATTTAGAAATTGTTTCTTTATTTATGAATAATAATTTTATTTATTTTTTGAAAAATATTTTTTGATTAAAATTTGAAAAGTGTTTTCATTATTAATTCAGAAAAATGTGTTTTTTTTTAATTTTTTAAAAATAGTTTTCTAATTTATTAAAGAAAGATTTTCTAATTAAGTAAGAAATCAATTTCTAAATAGATAATGTAAATGACTTTCTAAATTAAATATAAAAGTGTTTTACTTAATAAGGTTGTTATCTCACACCTCCCTCCAAGCTCACTAACTAGAGTATCTATAGTTGCGGTTGTTAAGATATCAGTAGCTGGATATGTGCAGACTCTGTTACGATATCAGCAACTGATATTTTCCTGATGCTGTGTATATTTGATTCCTTGATTCTTGGTGTATACTTGATTTGTTGAGATCTTTTTTCCTTACTTTTAACTTAGCATATCTGTTGTATTTGGCTATAAAAGCCACAATATTATAACTAAAAGATACAAAATTATCTTCTCCTCCTCTGCTGTTCGTATATGGTATCAGAGCAACCAATGGTTGAAACACCAAACCAAATCTCTTCCCATCCTACTAATGCCCAGCATTCTTTCTCCGTTAAACTAAAACCCACCAATTATCTGGCATGAAAAACCCAATTTCAACCTCTCCTAAACTATCACAATCTAAACCACCTCATTGATGGCTCTTCCCCATCGACAAAAACAATCAAATCCCCATCTGACCCAACAATCGACATTTCTAATCCTGAATATGCTACTTGGTTCAAACAGGACCAACTCTTCCATTCCTGGTTTCACTCCTCTCTCTCTGAAGATGTTTTCTCATATATTGTTGGGCTAAACTCCTCTCAAGCCGTCTGGTAAGCCTTAGCACAAGCTTTCGATTCTATTTCTCAAAACCGTCAACTTCAGATTCATATTGAACTTCAGGAATTCAAGAAGAATGATTTATCAATCTCTGCCTATCTTCAACGTGCCAAGGAACTAAAAGATGAATTACAGGCTGCTGGTCGACCCCTCTCTATGGCAGAATTCAATGCCATCATTTACAGAAATATTGGCATTGAATACCATAATATTATCACTGCCTTAAACCTTCGTCCTGACCTTGTACCGTTTCATGAGCTTCATGGTCAACTCACTGCTCATGAAATACTTCTCAAAAGCTGCCATGATCGATCTCAGGCCAATATGGCCTCTCAGCAATTCTCCAACAACCCTCTCCCACCATTGCTTCCAACACCAAGTTCAAATTCCAATTGGCAAAAGAATTCGACTTCCAAACCTAAAGGTCCTTGTCAAATATATGGATACCGAAATCATACTGCAGATAAATGTCGTCGTCGCTACCAACGCCCACATCAAAATCAAAATCACAACCAACCCTGTTACCCACCACCGATGGCCAATTACTCTTACAATTGTCCACCACCCTCACCCTATTATCCATCACCTCATCCAATGTTGAATTACTACCCACCCCCTCCACCATCGGCAAACTACTCCACTGCATTAGCTTCTGCAAACCATTGGCACCCTGACACTGCAGCCAATTACCATGTCACACCTGATATTCAATCCTTGAGCGCTGCTACTGCCTATCAGGGTAATGATCATCTTCATGTTGGAAATGGTGTTGGCTTACCGATTTCTCACACTGGTACGGTTA
>JAOQMQ010000002.1:14629212-14643307 GCA_027563845.1 Erythroxylum subrotundum | reverse complement strand
ATAATGTATAAGTATGAAGGTTTAAAATAAGGAGCATGAGATCAGATTAATATGAAAATGAATAAGATGAAAAAAAAATTATCGGGATTTTTCGGATTAGTCAAGGGGTTTTAGTAAGAGGTTGGATATCCGGTAACAGGTTCCAACATATGTGGTATCAAAGCAAGAAGAGTTTTTAAGGAATCATGTGTGCGTGAGGGAATCTGTATAAGTAGTTGGATTTCGGAAACGGGATCCAACATTGACCCTCTTGGTTAAATGATAATGTTGATGCTCCTAGGTATGCTATTATGATCTTTAATATAGGTTTTAGTTTAAATATAGCCTAAGAACACCCAAAAGGGGGTTAAATTGGGTGCTTATAAATTTTAAACTAAAATTCACTAACTTAGTATTTTAATGATCGCAATTTATAAAGGATGAAAGTATGAAATAAAATAATGAACTTTAATAATACACTTAGCTAATAAATAAAAAGTGTAAGGGAAGAGAAATGTAAATCAATTTATATTAGTTTTGCAAACAACCCTTGCCTATCTCCTCTCCTAAGACTCATCTTGGAATTCTTGTATAACTCTTCTTTCAAGGTAAAGAATAACCTTTGTACAATTTTTCCTTGACAAAGAGAAACCTTTTTACAATCTTCTTTAAGGTGAAACGAACCTCATTGTCACTTGAAACACCTTAATCTTTTAACTTTAGGCCTTTAGGGTATTTTGAGAAGTGTTCAACCCTTTTATCTCTTTTACTATATCTAAACATTTTTGTTTTATATTTAAAGCCCCTTATATGTTTAATAAATACGTCATTTTCTTCAAAATTATTCAAGCATTTTTTAAAACTAAATATTACTCAATTTTTAGCTAGTTCTTTTTTATTGTACTTCTAAACGTATTTCTTTTTGGCAAGTTTGTTAAGCCTTTTGAGGATATAATTTTTCACTTTAAGACTATTCAGTAAACTTAATCTTTCCATTAATTTCAGTTTATTTTAGCTTTTATTTCTATTAATAAATTAAAATTAATTTTATTTTCAGATCTTAAATCATCATTTAGGCTTTTTATTTATATTTAATCCCTAAGACACATCGCTAGATATCTTAAAGTATTTTGTTTTAAGCCTTAAGTAAAATCACAAATTTTTAAGCATTTAACCACAAATTTTTATTCCTAAAATTTTAGCATTCTTTCAAACTTCACACTCCAATTTTTTTCAAATACTTAAATTTGTAAAAAGAAATTAATTTAGGTAATCGCTTAGGCAGAAAATAGGATTTCAAAAACTTTCCTTTTTTGACATATTGACCTTGAAACTTAAGTTTTTGGGTTTAATACCCTTTTAATTCTTTTTTAGCAGCTCTCACTAATAGGACTACTAAGATTCGATACCAATACAAACAAAACATAAATCATTTTAACAAGATAATTTTGATTCAAAGACAACAAACTTGAACTACAAAAAATGATATGATTTGCTACATTTATAAAAATATGATTTTTTTTAGATTTTCGAAGGAAAAGTGACCTCTATTTTTCTTTATATCTTTATACTATTGTTTATACTATCTTTTTTTACCCTTTTACTTTTTTAACCTTTAATTTGCCAATAATTAGATATTTCATTTGACTTATGGATGAATATGCAAGCATATGTTTCCTTCAAAAACTCGTAAAAAGAAAAATACAAGGATAAAATATAAAAAAGAGATCTTATAATTCCAATTAGGAATTCGTAAATTTTAAGATATCACACATTCTCTAGAATTCTCTAAATATGAATATATAATAAACGAAAGATTGAGAAAAAATGTTCATTCATAACCATAAGTCCTGTAGCCTTATTGACTTTTTGCTATCATTTATTTATATGAATTACCCTGAGGTTAACAGATGGTTCAAGAATTCTTGAACCCTGGAGTTAAGAATAATCACTTTCATTAACTAAGGAAGGCAAAAAAAATCAAATTTGATAACTTAAAAGTAAATTATGAAAAAAAAAATGTAAAGTAGTTTTACGTTTATAAGAAGTGATCAGAAGGTGTTTTGATTTATCAATAAAACTTAGTTGTCAATTATAACAATAAAAAGCCTTTCGTAGGTATAAAACCCATGCACTAGAGTCATACAAAGAAAGCAACATTCTTAGCATAATATAAATAGGAAATTACTAAATAACTTTAAAAAGTCAATTACTATTTAAATGGAAAATTAGAATTTTAAAAACACATAATTCTAATAGTCTAATGCCTATCATAAGTAAATTCAAAGAAAGCAAAGACACTTCCTAAATTTTTAGCTTCCTACCAATAATGACACGTAATAAAGCTATTAATAACTTTGGTTTGACCTTTGATTTATGGATGAAAAGTTGTAAAAATAACAATTTAGTTCCAAAAATTTCCTAACAAATTTTCAAAAGTAACTTAAGAACTTAACATCCCTATCCAAAATAATGGTTATAAGCACTCCATACAATTTAACAATCTCATTGGGAAAAAATTCAACATCTTAGGATGCTTCTTCAATTTTATGATATGCACTAAAATGTACCATTTAGAAAACCTATCCAGCACTATAAAAACTGAATCCTTAAACTTTTTAAATCTAGGAAAGTCCAAAATAAAATATATCAAAAGATCTACTCACAATTCATTTGGTAAAAGAAAAATGTGTGTATAATCCATAAGTTTGCACTCTAGAATAAACTTGCCTATATGTGACACATCTTTAACACACACTCTCTATATCTCTCCTTATGTGTGGCCAAAAGAATTGTTGATTAAAAAATTCAAGGTTATTTTCAACTATAAAATGTCCTATTAGGCCTCCTCAACACGATTCTTTTACAAGCAACTCTCTTAAAGAACTATGAGGCATACACAATTTATTTGAGCTAAACAAATAACCTTCATGCATATAAACTTTCCAAATACATAATTTTCATATACTTTAAACACATTATCAAAATTAGGATAATCAACATATCAATCTCTGATATGATCAAAACCCATCAATTTTGTGTGTAAAATAGTCGATAAAGTATGTCTCCTAAATAATATATTAGTAACTATATTCTCCTTATCTAGCTTATATTTCACTCCTTAGGGAAAATTTAAATTAAACTCCACCCACTTGTCTTGTCTCTTACTCAACTTATTTTGACTTTGAATATAATTTAATAATTTATAGTTTTTTTGTATTACAAACTCCATAGGCCATAAGTAATGTTGCCAAGCCTCTAATGCTCTCATTAACGCATACATCTCTTTATCATAAGATGGGTAGTTTAAGTTTGCCCCACTAAGTTGCTCACTAAAGTACATTATTAGTTTCCTATTTTACGTAAAAAAAATTGGCTCAATTCCTACACTTAAACTTTATAGTAATACAAAGGTGAACATAAGATATCAAGTGTTAGCCATTCCACTTAGGAGTGGCAAAACACTTAATACTGAAGTTACTATTAAGGAGGAAGTTATGAAGGAAAAAATCCTAAAGAAACATATATAAAAGAGCCAAGAAAGAAAGTTATCGAGGAATTGTCGATAGTCACCTTATATAATGAGTGATTTGCCATTTGGCAAGAAAACCACAACCAATCAATGATCCATGGAGTTTTATTATTCCTTGCAATATTGATAGTTTATTAATAACAAGGAAGCATTAAATTTGTGCCATATAATCATATTCTATTATAGCATATGGATTATGTGAGAGTTATTAAGGCTTTGATCCTAAAGAAGAATGCGAGAAAGACTTTAATTGTGAATCTAGGATGAAAGGCTTGACTAAAAAGTCTAAGTAAAAAACTTCTAAGGAAGCGCTTATTTAGAGACAACCCTAACATTCTAATTTTATTTTTAATTTAATTTCTTAGTTTTAGTTTTCGACTAATGTTTTTTTATTTCATTTGTAGGTACTCTTCTAGAATTTTAGGATTTTATCTCACCAACTTTGTGTAGATTTAAGGGAGACTTCTTCTAGCTTCATTGTCTTTTATGTGTGCTTTAATTGTCTTATTTAATTGAAATTAAGGACAATATCATGTTTAAGTATAGGGAATCAATATAAGACAATATAATTTTTTTTAGTTTCTATGTTTAGTGTGTTTTATATTTGAATTTTTAATGTTCAATAGTTTTGTGTTTAAGTTCTCATCAATTACTTTAGGTTAACAATATGAATGTATACATAATTATATGTTGAGACTGAATGTTAAAAATTAGGTTCGCAATGTTATTAAGGGGTAAAAGATATAAACATCCCCTTTTGTTTGAAAAACCTTAGAAAAATCCCTATGATCTTTACAATTATTGAAAAAAATACCTTCTAGTTTTTAGTTTTAAAAAAAAACCCCATACACTTCAATTAAAAGATAAAAATGAAGCACATGTGACCAATCAAATGTTACATAAATATTTAACTCAACTCTTAATTTCGAACCAAACTAATTAAATGTGACTCAAATTAATGATTTATTATAATTATCCTAAATTATTACTTTAAGTTGAATTTAATTAGTTTAAGTTGATTTTAGAGCTAAGTTAGGTTACCATTGTTAAGTCAAGAAGACTTCACTTCACTATTAATTTTGATGATAATCAAATAATAATAATCATAGAAGTGTGTGAACTGTTTTGATGAGTTTGTTAAGTGCGCAGAAAAAGTGTAAGTGACACAAATCGTCAAATTAAGACGATACATAGTCAACCCCCGAAGATACATGGTCAAACCCAGATGATACTTCAAACTCAAGACGGTCAACAAAAGAAGATCAAGATGGTCAACACAAGAAGATCAAGACGGTGAAGATACAGAAGGTCAACATTAGAAGATACAGAAGGTTAACATAAGAAGATACAGAAGGTCAACTCAAGACGATACTTAAAAGTTGATTATGACAAAGTGTCTTAGACAGCCCAGGCAAAAGCGCGACACCAGACGAAAGCATAACACCAGAAGAAGCATAGTACCAGACGATGCAAATGAAAAAGATTATAGAACATCAGTCAGTTAGTTAGTTGGAGTTAGTTACAGGACTCATCTAATAACAGTTTCTAGAAGATTCAAGAAGCAATTTTCTCAAGAAGACAGTTGAAGACTTAGGTTATAAATACTAGGTATAGTCGTAAACAAAATAGAGAATGTTTTTACTATGAGATACAATACAAAAGAGAGAAAATCTGATTGTACAATACTTAGAGAAACTCTGTATTCAAGTGTGAAAGAAAGAGAGCGAATACATCTGTAACCTGAAGCTCAAACAATATCTTTCCAAGAGAAAGAAAGACTAGATCCTGGAGAGGCTAAGAAAGAAGATAAAGAATACTTTGTGAGAGAGACCTGAAGATGCTCTGCAAGTGTGGAAAGAATACTTGTAACGTTGATGCATATAGTGAAATCTCAGACAAACTCTGAGGACTGGATGTAGCCCAAGGTTAAGGGTGAACTAGTATAAAATCGCGACATCTATTCTCTAACCTTTATCTTTTAATTTTCTAGTTGTTAGAAGAGTCGATAATAACTTTTGCGATTGCATTACTCATCAACTTAAGAGAATTGTTTTTGTGATCATCTGAATTTGACAAAGAAATCCAAGAAATTTTCAAAGATTAATATCCTTGAAGATTTTACACAATTCAACCCCCCTTCTTGTGTATTCTATATATTATTCGTGATTTCTATATTAACAAGTGATTTACTACAGTTGGTATCAGAGCAAGGTTTCCAAGAAACACTGTTATAAAGTGAGGACAAAGATCCATGGCTGAATCATATGTTTTTATAGCTGAAGGTGCCTCAGTCACACGACCCCCTGCATTTAATGGTGAAGACTATCATTATTAGAAGGACAGGATGCGGCTCTTCATAGAATTCACACATATTGATCTTTGGGATATTACTGAAAATGGACCATATACACCACCAAACAATGAAGGGAAAATTATCTCTCGTGATCAATGGATGGTTGATCAGAAAGCTATTTTTTAGTTAAATTCAAAGGCCAAGTTCTTTTTAAGTTATGCTTTAAGTAGAAGTAAATATGATAAGGTTCATAGATGCGAATCTGCAAAGGAATTGTGGGATACATTAGGCATTGCACATGAAGGCACAAATCAGGTGAAAGAGTCCAAGATTAGTATTCTTGTTCATTAGTATGAGTTATTCAAGATGAAAGATGATGAGACTATCGATCAGATGTTTGGATGATTTCAAACAATTGTTAATGGACTTAAAACTTTAGGGAGAATCTACAAAAGTCAAGATTATGTCAGAAAGATTCTCAGGATTCTTCCAAAAAGACAGAGACCCAAAGTAATAACAATACAAGAAGCCAAGGATTTAAGTAAGCTGAAGCTAGATGAATTGCTTGGTTCACTCAAAATTCATAAAGTAGAGCTTGATGTGGAAAATAAACCTAGAAGAGATAAATCTATTGCATTAAAGGCTAGTCAGAAGAATTAGAAGATTCAGAAAAGTAGAAGCACATCTTCAAAAGCATTAAAGATTGAAGAAATAGAAAAAGATGATGATAGTGAATCTGATCAAGATTCAAGTGAAGATGATGATGAACTATCCTTCATTTCAAAAAGGATTAGAAGGATGTGGAAAAAGAAATTAAGGGAAAATAAAGACTTCTTGTTTAAGAAGAATAGCAAAGACGATTCAAAGAATGAGAAAAGTTCTATCATCTACTATGAGTGCAATAAACCAGGACATTACAAGTCTGAATGCCCGTTGCTCAAAAGAAACAGAAGAAAAGTATACAAAACAGAAAGAGCATGATGGCAACATAGGAAGATCTAGATTCGTCTTAATCTGAATCCGACTCAGAAACATCAGAACAAGCAAATATATTCGGTAGCTGAGACGGAATGCGATGATGAGGTAATTTCTAACTTTAATGATCTTTAGGATGCGTATTTAGAATTCTTAGAAGATTCACATGCTAACTTAAAATAATATAGGATATTGAAAAAGAAATTTGCTGAAAGTTTAAAGAGCATAGAACTTTTAGAAAAAGAAAATGTCTGCCTTAAGAAACAAGTAGACGATATGAAAAAAAAGTAACTATAGATAGATCTGAGGAAATTAATCAACTGAAACAACGGATTAACAGTCTCTTAGCAGATTTATCAATATTTAGTGAAAGTATAAAAGGGATGAATGATATGATTGGAAGATATAGACATCCAAATGATAAGAGTGGTTTAGGTTTTGATAATAGTAATGTTCGTCATAATAAGAGTTTTGCTCCTAATAGAAAGAAAAAGAAACAATATTGTTATTACTTGATGAAAAACTATAAGGTTAACTCCAGAGGACCCAAGAAAATATGGGTACCTAAGAAGGATATAATATATACTGTACATCTCCTTTCTTGGAAAAAGCAACCAGCACCAATGGTACTTTGACAGTGGTTGCTCGCGACATATAATGGGAAGAAGGTTTATGTTCCTAAACCTCCAAAATAATCAAGGAGGATCAATAACTTTTAGAGACAACTAGCAGGGCAAAATAGTTGAAATCGGCAAAATTGGTAAAGATTCTTTTTCGTCTATTGATAATGTTTTGCTAGTTGAAGGCTTAAAGCATAATTTAATTAGTGTAAGTCAATTATATGATTATGGTTTTGAAGTATCCTTTAATCAAAATTCTTGTGTAGTCAAAAACAAGGGCAGTTCTATATTCTTTTCTGTCAAGAGACGCAATAATCTCTATAAAATTAACTTAGATGATTTGAAAAGCCAAAATATTTCATGTCTTATATGAACAGATGAGGAAAAACTGATTTGACACAAAAAGCTAGGTCATGTTAGTTTTAAACATATTTCCAAGCTAGTTAAACATGATTTGGTAAGAGGATTACCAAAGATGAGTTTTAACAAAGATTTCTTTTATGAGAGTTGTCAAAAAGGAAAACAAGTTAAAAAATTTTTTTCATGAAAAAATGTTGTAACTTCGTCTAGACCTCTAGAGCTGTTGCATATAGATTTGTTTGGTCCTACCAGAACACGAAGTCTAGGTGGAAAGAAGTATGGTCTCGTAATTGTTGATGACTTCACTAGATTTTGTTGGATATTGTTTTTATCATATAAAGATGAATCTCTTAAATGCTTTAAGGTTTTATCCAAAAAGTTACAAATTGAAAAAGGAATTTCTATTGCTGGAATTAGGAGTGATCATGTGGAGAATTTGAAAATGAAAAATTCAGAATGTTTTGTGATGAGAATGGAATTTTCTGTAATTTCTCTGCTCCTAGTACTCTTCAACAAAATGGAGGGGTAGAGAGAAAGAACAGGACGATTCAGGAAATGGCAAGGATTATGCGATGTGAAATGAATCTTCCTAAGTATTTCTGGGCAGAAGCTATAAATACAGCTTGTTATATTCAAAATAGAGTATTTTTGCGACCTATTTTAAATAAAACTCCATATGAGTTATGGAAAGGAAGAAAGCCAAATATATCTTACTTCCATCCTTTTGGTTGCAAATGTACTATATTGAATATAAAAGAAAAGTTGGATAAATTTGATTCTAAGATCAATTCAAGAATTTTTCTAGGATATTCGATTACTTCGAAAGCTTATAGAGTTTATAATCTTGTTTCTAAATCTGTTGAAGAGTCTATACATGTAAAATTTGACGATGATTCTCATCTAGATAAAAGAGACGATTCTGATAATGAAACTCTATCTGCTCCTTTAGTCAATAATCTAGACACGTCACCACCAGACGATCCACTTGATAAGGTAGAAGATGTCTCTGAAAACTTTATTTTGAGAAAAGACTAGAAGTATAAATCTTCTCACCCAGAAAACCTGATTATAGGAGAAACATCAGAAGGAGTGAGAACTAGGTCTAAATTTAGAAGAGAGGCAAATGTAGCTTTTGTTTCTGAATTAGAACCTAAGAAAATTGATGAAGCTCTTCAAGATAAAGCTTCGATTTTACCCATGCAAGAGCAATTAAATCAATTTACAAGGAACAAATTTTGGTCGTTAGTTCCTAGACCATCCAATAAGTCTATCATAGGAACAAGATGGGTATTAAAAAAAACTAGATGAATTAGGAAGAGTAAACCGTAACAAAGTTATATTAGCAGCTCAAGACTATAATCAACAAGAAGGAATAGACTATAATGAAACATATGCTCCTGTAGCTAGACTAGAAGCTATTAGGATATTGCTTGCATATGTTGTTTGTCATGATATAAAACTGTTTCAAATGGATGTGAAAAGTAATGAAGAAGTTTATGTAAAGCAACCCCCTAGTTTTTAAGATACTAATAAACTAGAATATGTCTATAGACTTCATAAAGCTTTGTATGGACTAAAACAGGCACCTTGTGCTTGGTATGATCGTCTAAGTTTGTTTTTGATTAAAAATGACTTTATTAGAGCTCAAGTAAATAAGTCCTTGTTTAAAAAAATATTTAAAATGATTTTATAGTTGTACAAATATATGTTGATGATATTATTTTTGGTGCAACTTCTAAGAAGTTATGTTCGAGTTTTGAAAATCTTATGAAAAATGAATTTGAAATGAGTATGATGGATGAATTGAAATTCTTTCTTGGTTTACAAATTAAACAAACTGTAGAAAAGATTTTTATTCATCAATAAAAATATATCAAAGAACTTTAGTCAAATATAAAATGGAGAAGGTCAAACCAATGTCAACTCCTATCCACCCTTCAATCCTCTTATCTAAGAATGAAGCTGGTAAGAAGATTGATCAAACTCTTTTTAGAGGAATTATTGGTTCTTTGCTTTACCTAACTACAAGCAGACCTGATATATAATTTAGTGTTTGTTTGTGTACAAGATTTCAAGCAGATCCTAGAGACTCCCATTATATTGCTGTCAAAAGAATATTGAGATACTTGGCAGGTTCTATTGATCTTTGCTTAATGTATGAGAAAGGTAAAGATTTTAGGTTAATTGGCTACTGTGATACTGATTATGCTGGAGATAGGATTGATAGAAAGAGTACAAGTAGAGGTTGTCACTTTCTTAGTCATAATCTAATTTCTTGGTCAAGCAAGAGACAAAGTTCAATTGCTATATCTACTGCAAAAGCTGAATACATGTCAGCTGCAAGTTGTTGTTCACAGACGTTATAGATTAAGTATCAGTTAGAAGATTATTATATCCAATAAGATCAGATTCCAATCTTCTGTGACAACACAAGTGCTGTTAATCTCTCAAATAATCCAATACAACTCTCGAGGGCAAAGCATATTGAAGTTTGACGTCATTTTATAAGAGACTATGTACAATTTGTTGAGACAAGTCAACAATGGGCAGATATCTTCACTAAACCATTAAATGAAGATAGATTCAAGGAAATAAGACGACACTTGAATATGGTAATGTTAAATGATCATTCGTCTGACACGTCATAACCCAGATGATTCGTACAGAAGAAGATGAAAAGTCGTAAGTTTTCAAGTAAATAGTAACGGTAAGTTACAAACGGTAACTTTTCAAAAGTATGTATAAGAAGGAAATCTTCTCAAGATTCTAAAATACCTTATACTCTAGAATTTTCTTGAAAAACCTTGAAACCGACTTGTTTAGTCCTCTCAACAAAGACGACTCAATACTCTGTTCTAAACTTCAAGTTCCTCTTATTTCATATTCTTACCTTTAGATACTAACCTCGCTACGTTAAGCGAAATGCATTTGTATGTTTAGTGTGTATTTTTTACAGATCAAAAATGGAGAAATCTCTTATTTATGGGAGACACGTTGATTTCAATTCCTTGAAGAACATGATAAAGTATAAGGGAGATTATTATGGCTCTTTACCTTACGGTATGTTGTTGACAAGATTCTTCAGATAATCCAGAATCCTACTTTATAAAGGAAATAGAGTCAGGATGAATATTAAGAGTGTTATTAATGCCTCTACTATTCGCAAAATGGGAATCAAGATTGAAGATGAAGCGGATATAGGTTCTATACTGAAAGAAAAGTCTGAAGGGGAGCTTATAGTAAGACAAAGCAAGAGTGAAAACAGAAGAAAAGGTTGAACAATCGTCTGACGTGCCAATACAAGTCAAGACGATTCTACAAAGGGAGGAAAGAAAGGTTCAACAATCAGCTTATCAAGTGTCTTTGAAGAGGAAGGCTGAGACGCTCCAATCAGAAAAGCCTAAACAGTCGAGAAGGACACCAAGATTATTGACCTTACGACAATAAGAACAGAAGAAGCAGAAAGTTCTGATTCTTGGTGGAGATTCTGAGAAGCAAGAACAACGACAGTAGCCTACCAAATCAATTGTCTCTATTCTGTAAAGTCAATCAGCACAATTATCTGGAGAGACAGAGATAAAAAGGAAGTTAGTATTTGAGAAGAAGAAGCTTTAACAACAACTCTCTTCCAAACTAGTGGAAGAACAAAAGAAGATGAAGCTTACTCAGAAAAGCTTTCTTCATCGATGTTCCACAGAAGGCACAGATAGTTGAACACCAGTTAGTACCTTACAATCCTTATAAACCAATCAAGAAAAAAGGATTTGAAAATGAAGGTTATAGAAGAATCAATACCTGATCGAAACAGAAGTTCAATTATTATTAGAGAACCTTCTAAACAGACAGTCAAGGTACAAGTTGAGCCTATACCAATAAACGATCAGACAATACATCTTCATAGTCATAAAGAACGAAGACTATATGGTATTCTGCGAGATGAAAAGTCAAAACCATATCCAATGAAGATTTCAAAAGATCGTTATACAATCTATCCTATAACAAGTAGAACAACAATAAAGATTGTACTAGATGTACAGTCAAGATGTTCAACCCCCATAATAAAAGAAGAAAAAGGGAAGAAGAAGATGTTTCCTGAACGACATGAAGACGATCTCACTGCAGAACTGATTCAAGTGGCTGTGAAGAACATAGACGATGCATGTTATGTAGCTCAATCTGTAGGTATCTATGTATCACATCACATATCAAGGGCATCAAGGAGTCAATTTGGAGTTTCTACCAAAGATGAAAGTTTTAAGGTAGTTGGCACTGTGACAGAAGGAAGGTACAGGAGTATCATAATAGAAGGTCTCAATTTCAATTTAGTAACCTTTGTGCGTTTAATCATGCATTTCAAACCCTTAGGTTTCATACCTTCACTAAAAAAATGTATTACACCTTCTTGGGCAACCAATTCTCAAACTACCCAGACATGATGATCTTGATCTCCCAAAAGGAAAACAAACCTTTATATTACCCTCAATCAAAATCATAGAGTTAGACGTTTCACCTAGACAACCATCTGTTGTTGAACACCTTCATCCACTTAGTGAAATACAACAAGATCCTATTGTTAATTCGGAGTTCTTGAAGCATTTCATCAATTGGACTGAAGCTAGTCACAAGCAGAAGGAAGTTCAAGAAGCCTTAGCAAAAAATATTGAGGAAATTCATATTAAGGATGATGAACTGGGTGATTCAGTGGGTGATCTTCATGAGGACATAACACTTCTACGTGTTTCTATTGAACAAGACCTCAAGACGATCTGCACAGATATTCAACACATGTATTCTGAAATTCTGAAATGAATTATCTTTTTGATTAATAACAAATAGGCATTATAGGCAACAACTTTATAAAAGGCATCAGAGATCTATTTAATCTCAAAGATGTGAAACACTTAACGAAAAGTGGATAATTAGGAAACGCAATTCTAGAACACATATCCATATTGGACCTATGTTGGTTGTGTTAGTTGTCCAAAAGCAAAGTGACACTAAACATAAAGAAAAATTAGCGTCAGACTCATCATATTTTCACCCATAAAATTAGAAAAAATATTGCTACAAATATGAAAGTGTAGCAAGCATCATTCTCATGATTTGTAGTTTAAAAATTAATGGTTTACAAATTTAATCACTTTAGAACTTTTTACGTAACCTTGAATTATAATATTCTTATTAGAGTTCTTTATAGGGGAACTATGGAGGATAATGACAACCTCTTCTATCATATAGCTGTTACTTTTAGGGGTTTCTTATCATCAAGGATGGAGTAGGAGTAATATTAAAGGGGAATCATGACAACTCTTCTAATATTTTCTTCCTTTCTTTCTATCATGTTAAGATTATTATATTTTCTTTTGCTTTTGTTATATTAAGTATTTAAATCCTCAGTTACGATTAGGGATGTAGCTTGTGGTGGATCTTTTAATTTTAAATTCATGATGGAATATTTTTTGTTTGAATTTATTCTCTTTTATTTTTTGTATTAAGTTTGTCACTAACATAGATTCAATCTTAAAGATTGTATAAGGAATTGAGAGGTTAAGTATGATCTATTTACTAGGAGAATAAACATTCTAGATCTATATAAAAAATTATCCTAGATTAGGGTGATTATTAAATAGATTAACTATGTTCAATGAATTTGATTAGGTCAAATTTCCATCTAGAGGTAGTAATTACCTAATTATATATACTTATGTGGCCCAAGAAAGAGCATAGATACATTAAGTTAATGATTTTTTACCATGATAATTAACTTGCATCATAATTATAATTTTATATAAGTGAACAATGAAACCCTAACATTTGTCTCATTGATTTCTTTTCACTAATTAATGGTATTACTTTCATTAATTTTTATTTTATTTATTTTAATTATAAAATTATGATTAATAAGTATATTAGTATAGTCTTTATATGATTGACACTTTGGCATGTTCTAGTTTTAATTACTTTCTAAATTGATTTCATACAATTGTAGATAAAATCAATGACTTTCTCTTTAGTAATTACCTCACTTAATTCCTACATTGTTTTTTTTTTACTATTTCAATCAAAGGTGCAACAATTATGCTAAAATCCTTAACAAAACACCTATATAAACTGTCTAAACAATGGAAACTTTTAACATCATTCATGGCTTTGGTGTTAGTCACTCTCTAAACTTTATCCTCACCTACTTATAAACCATTTGAACTCATCATATAAGTAAGAAATACAACCTATTTAGTGCACTCAAAAAAACACTTTTTAAAATTAGCATACAACTTTTCTTGCCTAAGCATATTGATTGAGCCAAGTTTACACTACAAATTGGCTGCATTTTTA
>JAOQMQ010000002.1:14560042-14576566 GCA_027563845.1 Erythroxylum subrotundum | reverse complement strand
TACTCTATTTAATGATTATTACCATTTTATTATATTAAATTTTCGTACTGTAACATATAGTTTACATTTATTATATTATTATATTTCCCAAATATGAAACCAAATGGTAATGACAAACCATTCGGGGATGGGTTTATTAATCATTACTAAATGGTATATGTCTTTCGACTTTATCAAAAACGATGTCGTTTACGTTAACTACAAACGACGTCATTTTTGTGTTCATCTTCAACATTCATCTTCGTTCACTATCTAACAAACGATGTCGTGATTTTTACAATAAACACCATTTTTTTATTGTACAACAAACGACATTGTTCCTTACTAGGTTATTAGCATAAAATTGAAGGCAAAGATGAAGCCATATTTGTCT
The DNA here is from genome assembly GCA_027563845.1 of Erythroxylum subrotundum. Taxonomy (NCBI): domain Eukaryota; kingdom Viridiplantae; phylum Streptophyta; class Magnoliopsida; order Malpighiales; family Erythroxylaceae; genus Erythroxylum; species Erythroxylum subrotundum. The sequence continues at coordinate 14,576,193 of JAOQMQ010000002.1, read as the reverse complement.
TTGACTATTCATCATTTTCATCCATTCTTCCTCTAGTTTTGGCACTTGTTGAAGAAGCCTTGCGTATGGTGAATCTTCTTCTTCTGTTATGGTCTTCTTCGATTGTCTATCCATCTAAGTAAGTCGTCCACCTTATGTATTGTCAGTTTTCTATTCTCCTTTTAATCTCTGAGTTGTTATAATGTGCTTTTTGTGTCTTCTTTGTCCCTCTGTTTATTGTGATATGGTTTCAATTATCTACGAAAATTGCCACTGCTATGCTTCATTGTGACCGATTAAAGATGTATAGGTACTAAACTGTAGTACTTTCAATTTTCAAACCCTCCTTCTTATGCACTGTTTTACTTATACGTTTAGGTGTTTATAGTGAATTATTTTTTTCTTCATATGGTGTATGGGTTGTGTTTGTCTTTGTGTTTCGAAGATGATTTATTGTTTTCCTTTGTTGGTCATAAATGGGTTGACTTTTTTACAACCTTCAACGCTTCTTTCAGGAAAGCCGGCTAACTATTTGATGAAAGGTTTGAAAGAGTACTTAACTTTTTTTGTAATAATAGTAATATAACCCCATATAGATAATACTATATTTCTTTACATCAACAACATGGTCATCTGTGATCTACTTTAAATTCTAAAATTTATATATAATGGAAAGGGTGAATGGATAAATTTTATTTTAATAAGGGTAACTTTCATTTTATTAGGCAGATTGAAAATGTATAAGTACTAAACTGCAGTACTTTCAGTTATCATCTAAAATTTCATTGAACATAATGAATTTATTCTAAATTCACTTTTGCATAATACAACTCTTAATATAATTCATCGAGGAATGTCAACGTGGTGACTATTTTTAGATGGTGAAAATTCATTTTGTTGGGAGGAATGTGGCAAACTTGTCCCTACTGAAGTAAACAACAATGCAGAACAAATCCCCTCTTTATGCACTAAGAATCCTTTGCCTTCCATAACCGATCTTCTTTTTTAAGGTTTTAAATATCATCCAAACTACCTCACTTTCCTTATTATCTAGATCTCATTTCCTATTATAAACCTATTATAAACCTATTATATATATGAACATTTGATTGTATATACTATATCTTGTGTTAAGCTTTCTTGAATCTTCAAGAGAACATAAATGGAAATGGAGGCGGGGACGATGTCACAATGGTACATAAAGGATTAAGGAAATAAGTTGTTTAGGAAAATCGTCGATTCCAATGACTATGTCAGTTCAATCAGGTATGCATGTGTTCCAACTTGGCTTCGTTAAATGGTTTCACTAAACTAACAATCTAAGTTCTATACTAATTGTGTTTTAGGTGAAACGCATCATACTGACCGTTCATCTAATCAACTTGTCTTCCATACTAAATTCAGGGACTCATTCATTGTATCCTCTAGAAGTTTAGCTATAGCGAAGAAGTTGTTGGAAGAGGGTGTCAACAACCCTACACCTGAGGGAACATTTTTCACTATTTCAATTAGTGAGTTCAAATGTGCAAAGACCCTTCTTGGGAATCTAGACTTAGGGAACTTACTTACTTTTACCAACTCTCATGACAATTGGAATCCAAAAAAATAATTATTTCAACTCTTTATCGATGGAATCAGCTTAAAATTTTATTTATTGTTTTATCTATAAAATTTTTTAAAATAACATCTCTACTAGTTAGGGGTAAGGCTACGTACTATTGTTGTTGTTATTGTTAATGTTCAATGTATGTAAGAATTGTTAAACTTCTAATTAAATTCTTGTACTACTTATCGTATATCATTATATTATATAGATACCATTTCCAAATTTTTTATTAATAATTTTTTGCTGCTACTAAATACTAATAATTAAGAATAGTTGTTTATTTAATTTATGATGATATTTTTATCCTATTAAATTTAAAATTTTTGGTTCACAATTATTTTAATGTCCAAAATACATTTACTTTTCATATTTTAAATAACCAATCATGTGTTTTTCAACAATATGTTTTAAACATTGAAAACAACTTGACAACAAAACATATATTCACTGAGATTATAAAAATGTCAATTATAATTAAACTTAACTATGATTATTAAGTATAGTTAGCATTAACAAACTATCTTCCAAATATTATTAATTTTAACAATACTATCACATACAAAAATTCATCAAAATTAACCAAAAAAATTATGGAAAATATTTAAAGACATACATTTTGTGACGAAAATCATAATCATCGCAACATGCTATAACAATTGTGACAAGTCTAATAAATGGCTGCCATATGTGACACATCTGCGACACTTTAGAATCTCGTCGCCAGCAATTGGTGACGAACTAAGTAAATAGCTGCACGAAGTTCACATTTTGCGATAGTTTCCAAAAGTATCGTCGCTCAATATTACATGTCTACATCCCTTGCAACGATGCAATATATATTTCGGTTGCAATATATATTGCTTAAACTTCGTTACAACTTGATGTTATTGCGACAGAGGTAGAGAAAGAGGCGGAAAGCAATAAAATAAGAAAGTAGAAGCAAAAATAAGTTGGGCAAGTGAGTAGTGGAGGATGCAAAGCTTGCTACTAAGGTAAGGCACTGAAGTAGAGGATTCTGACTCTAATTTCTAGAATACTACGAGTCGGATGTACATTGGTGCTAAATATTTAAAGTTGTGCACCTAGTTAAATCAATTACAAGGAAAAAAAGATGGAGGAATCAAGTTATCATTGCAAGTGTATTATAAGCATTTAAGCCAAAGAGGAAACACTTTTGTGTGTTTTTTGTTTTTCTGTAATGCTGCTATTCATTGAGCATCTTAGGCTTATATAAAACAGCACTCAACTTTTCAAGAGTCGTTTACAATGCTAGTTTTGACCTCTGAAGCAGTCCATGGCCCATTGATAATTTATTAGTTTAATAGCTTTGCCTCGCATAAAGATAAGATTAGGATAGTTATTTCAGCAAAAAGCAAAATCACTGTATTTTTTTAAATTTCAATTATTACTTTAGTACATTGCAGAATAAGCAAAATCTCATGTCCATCCTTTCAGTAATATAATACTAAAAAGCTGAAGGGACGTAAAGTTACGACAAAATAATCTCAACCTCATATTCCCTCACCGAATATCAATCTTATAAAACTTTTCATGGATTCAAGGGTTTCATGTAAACTTGGACTCCATACTTGGGTTTTATTGTCATGACAACTACCGGAGCATGGCGGTAGCTATCTGAAATTGTGAAACTAAACCTGGAAATCAACATGGCTAATATGATTTTAGCTTCCATCATAGCAAAATTCTGGCCTACGCAGTTCCTAGGTCCGGCAGCAAACGGGATAAAATGCCTGCCAAGAGCAAAGGACCTAGACGTGAATCTATCAGGATTGAACTCATTAGCATCTTTACCCCAGAACTCTTCACTGTGATGGAGTGCAAGCACAGGAATCCATATTGATAGACCCTTTGGAATGTGTAGATCACCTAATTTAAGATCTTCAAAGGCCATTCGAGGAAGCAGAGTCGCCGGTGGGTACAGCCTCAGAGATTCATTTATGACCATGTTTAGCTGTAAAACAACAATAATACAAAACAAAATGTAAAAAATTCACGATTTTCTTTTTATGATCTCTATGTAATTGCTAGAAAGAACAGTGAGAATGGAATTAAAAACATTTAGAAAGATGATCCGGGAATGATTGGGAGGATATGAATATACGTAAGCAACTTTTGGGTATGTGAAGTTGTGGGAGATTTTCTATGTGAGATTGCGAGTAAACGTGATTTTCTTTGACCATTCCACTAAGAAGATAGTTTTGTATTAACTCCTTTTGACATGTGATGGATGGTACTAACTGTAGTTATTAGTTATTAGTGAATAGTTAGGCGGGTCGCTTTAGGCTGGTTAGAGAGATGATGAATAAACAAAGACATTCAGGCCATTCAGTAGGGGGGAAAAAAATGTTGTAGTGGAGAGCCATGAACTGTGGCTTCTCTAGATTGAGGTCAACTTGCTAAAGACTCTAGACTCTAGATTCATAAAAGTACCATTAGATTCATTACGTTGGTCAAGTGCAAGAAAAAAGAAAGTGTAGGAAGTTAAGAGCATCGTTTTGAGAATAGTTATTGAACAAGGAATGAGATTTCAAGCTTTACCAAAGTGAGTTTGGAGAGATTATCAATTGTGGGAGTTTTGCCATTGCAAACTTGATTCACCTCAGCTCTAACCTTTTCTTGCCAAGAAGGGTTGGTAGCCAAAAGCATGGTGGTCCATGTCAATAAAAGAGATGTTGTTTCGTGCCCAGCAAAGAAAAAAGTCTTGCACTCATCCATGATCAACTGTAGGTTTAAACTGAAGCCATCTCCTCTCGTCTTCTGCATCTCGTTCAGAAGCATGCCTAATAAATCATTCCCATGGGAATTGCTCCTTCCGATCTCAACACAATCTTTTCGGCTTTGTATAATCTCCAGTAGTAGTCTCTCCACTTCCATCTCCAGGGATTTGATTTCTTTGTTGTATTTACTAGGAAAAAACCTGTCAAAAGAATCAAACTTGCTGAATCTGTAAAAATGGAATTGACAAGAAAGAAAAGCAACCAGATTATGTATGGAAGTTGAATAAAAATTGGGACATTTTTTGTCAGAGCCAAAATTAATAAAGATGGGCATTCCATTTCGATGTGTAAACACTGACCGGCTTCCAGGAAACCACAACTGCCTGGTTGCTTGGGCGCTAAGACGTTGAAGAATTGTTAGGAGCTGGAAAATCTGCTTGCCTTTCTCGTAGCTAGTATCGAACTCGGTTCTTGAGATAATATCCGCAGTGAGCCTCGTCATGTATTCGCCAATTTCAAATTCGGTTTGACCTGATTCTACCGCACTTTGTAGCGATTGGAGCATCTTCTTAGTGCACTCCACCATGTGTACGGCGTTGCTCTTTTTTCCAAAATCATGAATCCGAACCAACCCATTTTCAGCACATTTGATTGAAACCATAAAAAATATAACCCCACACGTGTATCACAAACAAAATCAGATCGTTCCAAACAGATATTATTGGCATCAAAGTATCAAACACTACCCACCTTTAGTTTGTCCCCGACGAAGGCTGGAGCTACAATATGGCGTTGATGGTACCAGTCGTCGCCGTTAGCCATTAATAAACCACGACCAATGAAATGCCTTGATCCTTGTTGCTGTTGCCAAGATTTACCTGCTTTGGTGCTGTACTTGGTCAGGAGTTCTTTGATCAATTCAGTCTCCGTTATGCTCATTCTAGGTTCAACTCCGTTCCAATATATAAATCTTTTCCCTGCAGTAAATGACAAAATAAAATACTGATGATTTTGGTACATCACGTGGTAAAGACTTGTCAGCTTCTGTTGATTTGCATATATATACCGTATGTCTTTGTCCAGAGAACATAATGTGGAAGAAGACGACCAACTATGTCATGGCTGATGCTTTTCATCTCCTCTGAGGTTGTTTGGGAGACAAGAGAGGCCATGTCTAAGACGTTCCCCATAAGAGGCCGAGGTTTCGGACCATGCACTCCTTGCTTTGCCATGATTCTCTTGATGCGTCTTGGTGTTAGATAGTAATATGAGAGGGTGTCGTATGCAACCTTAAAGAATGAAAAAAGTAGTATAATCACTAAAATTGATATTACCACCATGGCTATGGTGGCGACTGGCGATCACTCGAATACTGAACTCAATTTTCAAGAGAGAAAAACAGATAAGTGGGTATTTCGGTTTTGAGGTGGAAGGGAAGGTAGGAGCAGTTCAGGAAACTATTGTTTTGTGGAAGGTAATGAGATTGGTTAATTAATTTATAGTGATGGCAAAGGAAGAACACAGGGATATACAAAAAATTTGGTAATATAATCAAGTGTCTATATATACAGAGAAGAGAATATGGTCTGTATAATAACAAAAAGCTTATCTGTTTAAAACAAATTGATTTAAAAACCTGGAGATTACACGGTTAAAATCGTTTAGATAACACCGAAACATGTAAAGATTTCACTAATTATTCATTTATAAATCCCTTCGTATCAAGTAGTCACAAAGTTTTCTGGGATTTTTTTTTTATTTGTCCGTTGTATAAAATAAAAATACATACAAAGCTACCATATTAGCTCTCCCATACATTTCTCTTAAGAAATTAATCCTACAAAATTATATAGGTGCACTTTTACACAAAGAACGTACGTTAGCCAACTGTGGTTAATAACGAGAATAGGATTACTTGTAGAGTTCCATTTTCTTTTCAAAAACAGAACAAGTATATTAGAACTATTGACGACTTCCAATTGCGGACAACTTACAGTTTGCTAAACTAGGAATTTGTCTTTTTATAATCTTAGTGTTTTTCTATTTGTAGATTTTCGATTTTGCTTCACCATTTAATTAGTACACGAATATTATGCTGTTATTAATTGGTAGTAATGATAGCAGTTAGCATCCACACATGCGCGTATAGATCTTGTTGTATTCTATATAACCACAATTCTCTCACAGGAGAGAGTCTCTACACTTATTCAGATAAATAATCAACCATATTCTTGACGCAATCAGATCACCTTTCACAATATTAGGAAATTATTATACTTGAACTCTTTTTTTTTTTTTGTTACATGGAAAAAAAAAATAAAAATCAAACTCTAGAATACAACACTCCTTCCGCATCTCGGCGAAGAAGCTCTTGAATTCCAACTGGCGGCTCCGAGAGAGTGGAGAGGCCAGGGCGAAGGAGAACTGCAAGATTTGTCAATCGGTCCGCACACTGGTTTATTTCGCGGCAGACATACCGGAGAAGAACCTCCCAAGATCGGTGGGGAAGCTACTGTATACCTGTCACCAAGAAAGAAACCCAGTAAGCATAGAGTTAGGGTCAGAGAGAATATTAATGACTTCCAATGAGTCAACTTCGGTAATGACCCAGCGGTATCCCTGCTCCCAAGCCAAAGTAAGGCCGGTATACACACCCCAAAGTTCCGCTTCTAAGGGCGAACCCCTACCAAGGCTTTGCTAAAACCCCCCACACCAGGTCCCATTACTATCCCGAATTAATCTGCCAGTATAGAACTTGGTAGAATTGGATTTAACGGTGCCATCCGAATTGACCTTAGCCCATCCCGCTGAAGCTTTAGTCCAGCCCACAAGGGATCCCACGAGAATGCCCTGGGCAGGAAAAATACAGGATTCCATAGCTCGAGCTCTAGCGATCCATTCAACATACTCGAGAATAAGACGGGAACCATACTCCGGCCAAGCAAACCGAGGCTCAAAGAGGCTACTGTTCCGCCATTTCCAAAGAAACCAACACGCGATGCCAAAGATGATGGGCCACGCTTCCTGGTGCACCCTATCGTGCTTAGTGAGGTTAGACTGTAACCACGTCTCCTCTTCCTTTGAAAGAAGCGCATGTCAATCACGCCCTACAAGTTGAACTCTTTAAGTTTGCAAGGACTTAATTAATAGTGCATCACAAAAAATGAGTTCTCATAACAGTCGTTTACTCCTCAATTCGTAACTGATCTAGGCCGCCTCTGTGAATTACTGTGTAGTCCTACTTATCAGAATCCCCTACATCTGGTATGAAAATTAAGGAGTAACTAGATATGATTATTCACTGTACAATAACTTCCTAGATCAAAATTTGCTATTAAGGAAATAGAATTGGACACTTCTTTGCATTTTTTTTAATTCTAAAAAAAATTGTAAAAGATATGAAAATACAACATTTTGGAGTATCCACTCATCAAAATTTCTTCAAAAGTAACTATTAGAGATTTTAAAAAAATTATATACAATATGAAAATTCAAATGTAATTTTTGAAGCACTAATGATAAAAGATAATAAAACTCTTGTGTAGCATGAAACTCATGAATAATTACGTTGGTAAGGACAATATATAGATAAGTTTTCAAAATTGTAGTGACATTCTCAAATTTAAGTATGCACATGTATAAATAGAATACTATTCACACTCAAAATGTTTTAAAAGGAATATTTTATGTTATATCAATTAAGGTTTACAGATTTTTTTTTGGGTGTATACTTAAAGAATATATGTAATAAAAATGAAAAATTCGCAAATGGTGAGTTGAATTGATGAAAAGATTAATAGTGTATTAATCAAAGATTTAATAAAATAGTGAAAATATATTATTACATCTCTTTGAACTAATATATTTATTGTACATGCTGTCATGGTTTTTTTTTTTTTTTTACTTCAAATAATGTTTTAGTTGACAATATTGTGCATATTCCATTCAATCACAAGCATTTAAGTGTGTGTCTAATCTTAAACTTTTAGGTTAATTATAATAAAATCTTGATACATTTTTATTATCTCCCAATATTTCCTTATCATTTAAATTTTAATTTTAATTTAGTAAAATATACACTTCTACATATTTTTCACTCATTAAAATTTACTTACTGGCATATTTTTAATAAATTGATTAATAATATAAAAAATTAAAATTGAAATTCCCTATGATAAAATCACACAGTAAAATATCACTAAAATGATTTGTTTTGTTAATCAATTATTTTAAGTTCTCTTGAACTGAATTTAGACCATAAAGGAGTTTTCAAGAAATTGTAATCCACATATATGTTGGTGTAATTTGCATAACATTTTACGTCAATATTACATATTATATTAGTGGAAAAGAAATTAAATAATGGAAAAGAAATTAAATAAAGACATACAATATAAAATTAAACAATTATATAGTAGATTTCTACATTTAAAGCTGAGTAGTGAGATATATTTTTAGGTCTCCATCTGGTTTAGGCTATGGACTATAGAAGGTTCATTATCAAGTGTAATAATTAGGTGGTTATGGCAAGGATTAATAAGAATCGTGATTGATGAGATGAAAGCTGCTCTCTTTGTGAGGAGATTTGAAATCTCTTATTAAAGGATTGGGAGGTCGAAATGTTTCCTATCGTTTAAAAGTTTACATGATTGTATGAAACATAAGTGACTCAATTTATAATTCTACATTCTCAACCAAATATTAAATGGTCATAACATCAGCTAATAATATCTTGCAAATGTTAGTAACAATAAAATCACTAAAAATAGTAACAGTAACAACAAAATAATAATAATAACAATCACATAACAATATTAGACTGCAAAACACTAAGAGCATTGCACTAATAAAAACATAGATGATCATGATTTATGAAAAACAATTTCTCTGTGCAAAATCAATAATGATATTATCAAGATCAATATTGTCCAACATATCCTTCTCAATACATAACATAGCTAAACCATTCAGCCTTTCTTGTGACATTGATGACCTTAAGTAGGTTTTCAAAAATTTTAACTTTGAAAAATTTCTTTCAACTAATGATACAGTCACAAGTATAGTCAATAGAATTAGATAAGCAATTGAAACATTTGGATAATAATTTGTAGCTTTAACAAATTCTAAAATTTCAAATAATGACATTAACTCATTTGGAAAAGTCATTTGCAACATTTTTAATTCAGAATATAGATAATCTAAATCTACATCAGACACATTATCATGAGAAAAAGTCATTGCAAAACTAATGCACTATTATCTTAATTCGTTATCATCCAACGACCTCAACTTGTTTGAATCAAATAAGAATCCAAAAATATTATCAAATATCGTTAATTGTTCAAATCTATTCTTCAACAAAGCAATTACCATATCCACACCAACTAGAAAGCAATTAACTCTGAAAGAATCCTCAGCTGATTGTATTTCTCCATTGTGGTCAATTTAATCAAATTCTCTTTTCGTAATTATACAATGTCTAGTTGGAACTGTAGGCTCTATATTCATCTTATGTGCAAGAATTTTGGCAATATTCATACTAAAGCCAAACTCTTCATCTCAATATTTCTCAAAAAATGCCATCACACCATCTAATTGCTTTATGGTAGCATTAATGCACATAGATTTAGATTGCAACTTTTTGCTCACCATGTTAATAGTGAATAAAATATCATACCAAATAACCATTGCTAAGTGTAAATTACATCGTGTTTTAGGACATAGTTTAATATGTGTTTATCCATTAATCCAATCATTTAGTATGTGTTTAGGTTAGAATTGTGTTAGTTTGTTAATTATTTGTGTTTTAAGTGTTTTATGGGTTAGTAAAAGCTTTTAAGATTAAATATTATGTTTTTAAGGTACCTTGATGTGTTTGCTAGTGCTTCAAGGTCAATATCGAAGAACAGAGGAAATTCGTAAGACATTCGGGCTAAAACAACGACCCACAATCATGGCTTATCCCACGATCGTGACAAAAGGCTTAGATGTATGCTACGATAGTGGTGATGAAAGGCTTAGATGTAGGCCACGAACGTGGCCTGCGTCGCTAAGATTGTGGCCTGCATCAGGCAAACACGCAAACACTCCCAAATTTCACATTTCAAGGGAACTTTTAGACCTTTTGGACCCCATAAAAACCCTAGTTCAACCCTAAACACAAAAGAACATAAATAGAATAAGAAGAGCAGAGAAAGAGAGCTTTTGGACATTATCCACCTTAAAGAAACCCTAGAGAGAATTCATCAAGAGATTGAGAATGAGAAGAAGGAAGAGATAAGTAGAGAAGAAGCTGACTCGAAGTGCTTCCCGGTTCAGGAGGTTTCCCAACATCTCTACCTCTCGTCCTCTATTTTGATTGTATTTCCTATTTATTTTCAATTTTGTCATTGTATAGAATTTGATTAAATAGTTGAAGATAGGATCTAATTGTTGAGGATGTTCTAAACTCACCTTTGGAGTTTTATTCTTAATTTAATGAAATCTGATTGTTTTTATGTCTATTGGATTTATTGTGATTAAATTATGTGATTGCATAATTTGGTAATAAACTAAGAGGGTGAATCAAATGAAAAATTATTAAATTGGGCTAACGAGAGTTAGGTGATTTAATATAACAAAAATTAAATCAAATCGGTAATTATGTAAAGAGAATCTTGCATAGGTTTGAGATAGTTTATTAGACAAATTCAGAACTAACTAGGTTTTGGATAGGTTGTTAATTAAGAAATTGCAACTTCCATAATCTGATTAGGATTCATGATTTAGGGTTAATGGTTACAACTCGAGAAAGAGTAATCAACCTTAGGATCATCTAGAACCAATAATCCAATAATTCATAATCAGTTAGGTTAGAGTTAAATAGGTAAATTCCCTTTCTCTCAATTGATAATTCCCTTAGGTTGATCCTTGGGTGTGTTTTGGAATTGCTGAGTTATTAATATTTTCGTGATTTATTTTGATTTGATTTGATTGATTGAATTAAATTGAATTCTTATTTTAGTTTCATTATATTTTAAATTTCTTCTATTTATTTTGTCCTTATATTTCAAGATTAGATTATCCCTCCTCGTGGGATCGACACCTTAGGTACTACACAAACGACCCATAAGCTTGCAGATTATTAAGGTTATTAATTATAACTTACACACATCAAAAAACCACGATAAATTTTTTGGCGCTGTTACTAGGGAGACAATTAGTTTAGTTCTTTAGTCTAAGGCTTATTCGTTATGTTTTGTTTTAAAAAAAAAGAAAGAAAAGAGAAAGAAATTTGGGGCGTAAAGTAGAGACATATCAAGACATCTTCGAGTGAGAATGAGACATTTAAAGAGCTAGATACCAAGAAGAAATGGAAAGAACGATGATGGAGAATAGATATTATAGGGAGCAAGGAACTTTGATATTATAGGGAGCAAGGAGCTTTGCGAACTACAATAAGGCACAGTATGGTTAGGGAAGTAACGATCCTTATTAGAACATGTACATTCCAGGGTGGCTAAACCTCCCAAATCTCTATTGGTCCATCAATGCAAATATTCACATGGGACATTAAGACTTATTTGAATTTCAGCAAGATGAGTCCAGTTCACGGGATTCCAAATTGGACAAAATCATGGATAAGCTAACAAACATGGAAGAGAACCAGAAAAGACTGGAAGAGCAATTTGATCAAGAAATGGAAAATCATGCTGCTTCTATTCACAATATAGAGATTCAAGTAAGACAACTTTCCCGTGAATTTTGTAAGAGAACTATGGAAGACGCTCTAAGCAATATGGAATTATATCAACGAGAGCAATATGGCTATCACACTGAGAAATGGGGAAGAACAAGAAGAACCAATGGAAGACCATGCTGAACCCTATCTTATAGAAGACTAATAGAGGAGGAAAGAGGATGAAGAAAAGAATGACAACTCTCCCTATTATTCCCTAGATCTTGGTATACCAGGCTTGAACATCGAAAAAATTGGGGTAGATGCCCATGAAGAGAACCTCATCATTCAGATTATTGATGACCAAGTCACATTCAACATGAATGATGTAATAAAGAATCCAAAGGGTGCGACTCATGCAGAAAATTTGATGCGCTCGAATCTTTGAAGGAACGAGAGGAAGAAGAACAAATGAAAACAAACATCAAGTTTGAAGAAGTTATGGAAGTCTCTGTTCAAGAAGCTAAAGAAGAAGAGGATATGCAGGAGAATGAGGAAGACCCAAGAACAGAACAACTCACCCTCTTGTTGGACAAACTGTTGGATCTTATGGAAGATACATGGAGTTTTGTTTTTCCCTGTTTTGTTGACAGTTCGCTCTAAAAAAAGACATTACTGAGCTTAATTGGTTTTCATAATTTTATCAATATTGTCCTTCCGATCATTTTGTAATTTGTAGCTTACTTACAGGTTAGAAAACTGATGTTGAACGAAAACAGTGGAAACAAGTCTCTCATAATTGTTCCCTTCTGAGTTTCTAATGATACACGATCAAGAGGATGACTAACTCTCTTACTCTTTTAAATCAATTATAAGATAGGAAAACAATATGAGGTGTCAAGTGCATTTGGTCTCCGCCTCTGACACATCACCACCTCAGTCACCTTGATGAGTTCATGTTCTAACCCTTCTCTTTTTATTTCTGTTAGTATTTTCTTCTTATGTTTTTCATATATTGTGTTTATTTCCCCTGGTGTGTTTGTGTACCCTTCTCAAATTGAGGACAATGTGCTGTTTAAGTGTGGGGAGGGTTATGTGATTTTACCTTGAGTGTGAATTTTACATATTGTATGATAGTTTGTTTAGGTTGCATGATGTGAATTGAGTGAATGTGTCAATGGCTAGGACTTAATGGGATAGATTTAGCCATAAACATATCCTTTTAGGTTACGAAGATTTATTAGCTTGTTAAATTGCTAACCTAATTTACTTAGGGCTAAATATGCTAGTTAATTAGGATATGATATCAGTCCATTCACCCTAGCAATCTGCCATACTCATTTATAATTTTAGGCCAATCAAATAAGAAGCATTATTAGTACGTTTTCATGAGAATGATTAGCTAAAGGAATAAGGTAGGAAAAATTTTATGCTAAAAAAATTTGTATAAATATTAACTAAAATAACTATTCCGCTGGGCTTCGGATTATAAATAAAGCTAGTAGCCAGTTAAGAATGTTATGTAGCTGAGTAACAGGATCGACACACATCACAAATCTGTGCCTTCACTTAAAAACACTATAACGACGTTCCAACCAAGCAATTCAATAAAACATGACTTAGTTGAGTAACCGAATCGACATTCATCACAAATGTATACCTCTGTTTAAAAAGACTAGGTTCATGTCCTTAAAGAAAAATTAACCAAAAAAACCTACCAAACTTGTTAGTAGCTTGATTTCTCATGAAAAACAACTGAGGAATAACTACACTTTTGTTTTGACTGAATGATTATGAATGTGTGTCTGCAAGTGAAAGAGCTGAATAGGCTCAATATTAAAATTTTGATTAGTTTTTACATTTAGTCCAAGGTGCTTAGACACGAATTTTGCTTGTTAATAAGTTAGAATGATTTGAAGGATTGTGTTTATAGTTAAATTTGTTTCACTAAGTTGAAGCCATTGTCTTGTTATTGTATATGTATGTTTTGTGTTGTCTTGATTTGTTTGATTGTTTTTGTTTGCTTAAGGACAAGTAAACGTTTAACTATTGGGATGTGATAATTGTAAATTAAATCGTATTTTAGGACATAGTTTGATATGTGTTTAGCCATTAATCTGATCATTTAGTATGTTTTTAGGTTAGAATTGTGTTAGTTTGTTAATTATTTGTGTTTTAAGTGTTTTATGGGTTAGTACAAGCTTTTGAGATTAAACATTATATTTTTTAGGTACCTTGATGTGTTTGTTAGTATTTCAAGGTCAATATCCAAGAACGGAGGAATTTCGGAAGACATTCGGGCTAAATCAACGGCCCATGATCATGACAGAAGGCTTAGATATAGGCCACGATCGTGGCCTGCATCGGGCAGATATGCAGACACTAATAAATTTCACTTTTTGAGGGATGTTTTAGACCTTTCGGATCCCGGAAAAATCCTATTTCAACCCTAAACACAAAAGAACATAAATAAAACAAAAAGAGCAGAGAAAGAGAGCTTTTGGACATCAGCCACCTTAAAGAACCCCTAGAGAGAATTCATTGAGAGATTGAGAAAGAGAGGAAGGAAGAGAGTAGTGGAGAAGAAGTTGAATCGAAGTACTTCTCAGATCAGGAGGTTTCCCGACGTTGCTGTCTCCCGTCCTCCTATTTCTTATTTATTTTCAGTTTTATCATTATATAGAATTGGATTGAATAGTTGATGATATGATCTAAATGTTGAGGATGTTCTAAACTCACCTTTGGAGTTTTATTTTTTATTTAATAAAATCTGATTGTTTTTATGTTTATTGGATTTATTGTGATTAAATTCTGTGATTGCGTAATTTGGTAATAAACCAAGAGGTTGAATCAAATGAAAAATTATTAAATTGGGCTAACTAGAGTTAGGTGATTTAATAGATCAAGAATTAAATGAAATTAGTAAATTATGAGAAGAGAGATCTTGCATAGGTTTTCGATAGTTTATTAGACAACTTCAGAAATAATTAGGGTTTTAAATTGGTTATTAATTGAGAAATTGCAACTTCCAGAATTTGATTAGAGTTCATGATTTAGGATTAATGGTTATAATAAGACAGTACCCTAGGATCGTTTAGATACAATAATCTGGTAATTCATAACTAGTTAGGTTAGAGTTAAGGATAGGTAAATTCCCTTTCTCTTAATTGATAATTCTTGGATCGGAAAAAGAAAGCATGCCATATTTGGAGAACTGGAAGATTTCAAAACTTTTAAGAAATCTTATTTGCAGCGGAAGCAATATATCTAAATCATCATGCCAATCTATACATGATATGGTATAAGGATAATAATAAACATAAAAAAGATAAAGATTATTACCGACCCCTTCGCTACAACTTTAATTTCTCACTGCGCTATCCTCTCCTTCTTCTTGTATCCAAAGCCTTTGCTTTTGAATCCTTTCCTTTCTCAATCTATCCTCTTCTTGTTGTTGTATCCTCAACCAATTTGATTTACCTCTTGTTCTTCTAGGACAACTTGATTAACAAAATCCTTCGGTGGGAAAGGAGAAGAAACACTTTGGAGGAGTTTTTTCTTAGAAGAAAGAAGGAAACAATGAGACACTTCTCAATCTAGGTTTTGGCTCACTCATGCATGAAAGGAGAGAGAGAGCTAAACCATGCAATAACACATTCTTACACCCTCAATTTCGGTTATGTATGGAAAGGAAGAAGAGAATAAAATCCAATGCATCACTCCTTTCTTTAATCAAACATAAAGAAGCCATTAAATGAGACTCTTCTCATTTATTTTAAGATGGGTATATGAAAAGACCAATCACCTAATATTGATATGCCAATTTTGGTTTTGGAAGATGGAAGAAGGAAGATGGTCCATCCAATGCACATCTTTCATCATTAATCCGATGAATGGTAATAGGTTGTACGCTAACGTTAAAAGATAACCATTAAACCATTTAATAGTAAGTTCATAACTCCATTTAATGACGATAAACCATAATAAAGAAATTTTAATGTCAAATGTGAAGTTGCACATTCAGCCCTTGTTGGACCACGAAAATTTCTGTAAGTTAAGACTACTAAACGAGTAATTATCGATGATTATTTGGAAATTATTTATGTATAAAGCAAAGGAAAATCCTTGAAATTAAAATGAAATGGAAAGTATGGTTTAGATACAAGATGGA
>JAOQMQ010000002.1:14546410-14559942 GCA_027563845.1 Erythroxylum subrotundum | reverse complement strand
TAAACCATAATCAAGTGACCAACTTGATTATTCAACTGTGAATCCATTAATTTAGATTCTTATAATATACATGTTTCCCATTCATCTCTATGTATATGTATATTACTTACACAAGATTCTCGGTACCTTATGACTAGATATATAACGCTCATTAAAACCAAACTCTTTTATTTTATTAATAATAAATATTTCCATTACAAAAATATAACTGAAGAAGATTAAGGTACATGTAAATACACTTGCTTTCCAGGGAACTATATTTACATAACTCCAATAATAATTCCCTTAGGTTGATTCATAGGTGTGTGTTGCAATTGCTGAGTTATTAATATTTTCGTGATTGATTTGATTTGATTGAGCGAATTGAATTCTTATGTTAGTTTCATTATATTTTGAATTTCTGCAATTTATTTTGACTTGAGATTTTAGGATTAGATTATCCCTTCTCGTGGGATCAACACCTTAGGTACTACGCGACGACCCGTACACTTGCAGATTATCAAGGTTATTAATTAGGACTTAGACACATCGAAAAACTGCGATCAACCATACCAAGTAAAAACTCAAAACTCTCAAGTACAATAACCAAACTTTCTGCTTCACGCTTTGATTTGGCATCATCATAAGATCTAGATAATTCCATCAAAGCCAATCTTATTTGAGGAGCTTGAAAGCTAATAACTTTAACACTTTTTATCTGATTCTCCCAATGAGTGTTAGACAATGATTTTATAGTTGATCCTAAAACATTATCAAGAAAAAACCTTCCACCTTTTAGGAGAACTTGAAAATAATGCATATATACGTTACACAACTCCAAAAAATGAAACAACTTTAACACAAGAATGTGTCATATCACTAAGAGTAAGATTAAGAATATGACAAGCACATGGCATATATAGTGCTCTCGAATTTATTTCAATTAATCGCTTTTAAACCCCTTGATGTTTTCCCTTCATATTAGAACCATTGTCATAACCTTGACCCCTTATATTATAAACATTAAGATCAAGAGAATTAAATGCATTCAATAATTCATTAAAAAGTCCCAGTCCAGATGTGTCATCTACCTTCAAGAACTCTAAAAAGTACTCCTCTATTTTTATTTTTTATTTGACATTCACACATCGTACTAACAAACTCATTTGTTCTTGATGGCTCAAATATAAGGTACAATCAAGAATAATAGAAAATATTTCACCTCTTTAATGATGCCTATGACAGAACTTCTAACACTATAGGCCAACAGAGAATTCAACTCATTTTGAATTTTGTGACCAATATAATGATGATGAATTTCATGATTTTGGGAAATTGTATGAATATATCTTGCTAGAAAAGTTTGGTGAATATATGATTTATGAATTTACAGTAAATCAAGCTTACTTAAGATATAAACCTAATTGCAAACTAGTTGCATAAAAGCTATAATGTTTGAATGGTCAAGAAATTTGTATAAGTATACATATCCAGAAAGTCAATTGAGCATACATTGAAATATGACACATATACATGTGAATGATTGTATATTCATATGATTAAACAAATTATTGATTTATGAACTATGTGTGTATTGCATGACAATAGATGCACAAGGTGACTGTTAACATCAAGACATTGTCAAAACATCAAGGTAATAACTTTTCTAGAGCGTATTGTGAGTTAACTTAGATGTGTAAAATCATTTATATATGCTTTTGAATGAATTGTATATTAATATGGAACATGTGTACAACTGATTGATATATTCCAAACTTAGATTCGAGGAGTTTGATATATATGGCATAAGTACAAAAAAATGAAACAAAATAAAAACATAGCATATGAAATGATGCATCTCATTACATTGAAATGCATGATTAGATAAAGGAGTTGTAACCCAAGTGACCGATGTGCAGAAAAGAGCCTTGTGCTCAGGATTATGAAAAAGAGCCTCATGCTTAGATAACATGGACTTGGCATCCACAATATATACGGGCTAGAAATGATCTTGATATCCGCAACGAATACGGGATAGTAAATTGGGTTAATAGGCACTTCGTCACAACAAAACAAAATACAAATGGAAACATATGTGTATTTGCATATACATCATTATATATATCAAATGATTGAATTGAAATGAATTATTGATTTTTTTTGAAATAGTGAATTACAGTTGCAGTTAATAGAGGATGTGTTGGGATATGCAATGTTAGCTTACATGATATGCTTGTGGAAATATAATAACTTTGATACACTTATTTTTGTGATCTGACTTGAGTGAATACATCGATAATAGTTCACTCACTGAGTTCGCAAACTCATTAAAATTGCAACGATATTTTTTAGGTTCATGGGAGTTCTATCCATAAAGGTGACATAGTAGAAGTCTAGTCCTTGCATTTTAGGGAAGAGAATGGCTCAAAGGTCTGATCAGCTAAATCTGAGAAGTCTAGTTAGAGTCTTGTGTATTAACATCCCATTTCATATCATATTTTTAGTACTGAGATTGAACTCATAAAAATGTTATGTAATGTATTTGTGGATTCTGAATTTTAATTACTCATGTGATGTTTATATTTGTGAATGAAATGGGAAGAAATGAACTTTTAGAATGCCTATAATATGTTTGATGCCTTTTAATGAGTTAGACTGATTGTCTTAATGTACCATTTTCATAGAGTATATTCTCAAATATCCTCTGGTATGTTCGGGCTTATGCTCTATGGGAGTGGTATGTTACAATCTTGGTAAAGTTTCTCATTGGATCCTCAAAAAGCCAAATTATATTTAGCAAGATATTTCACAACAAAAACTATTCTTATCAAACTTGTCTTTAACGTTCTTTCTCCTTTATAATTTCTTGTTGCAAATCTTTATCAACTAATTGATTTTTTCTCAATCTTATTCTTAATTAATTCCAAGTTCTTATATTAGTCATATGCTCAATGCAATTCTCATGTTCTTTGAGTCTCTCACTAAGATGCTTCTAATCTCTAAATCCATCATTTGCTAATGCACTTTGTTTGTTATTAGATTTGAACATCTTACAACAAGAACAATATACTTTATCTATATGTTTACAATAAACTAACCATTTTCTATCGCTAATCTCTCAATTACTCAAATTTCTATAATAATATGAATATGAAAAATGACAAGAGGTATTGTCTGAAGGAAACACAAGATTCAATTCTCTTACAAGCCCTTTTTCAACTAAAATATCCCTTGCTTTATTATTAAGATTATCCCAATTTCTAGGATCATAAATATTCA
Source organism: Erythroxylum subrotundum (assembly GCA_027563845.1). NCBI lineage: Eukaryota > Viridiplantae > Streptophyta > Magnoliopsida > Malpighiales > Erythroxylaceae > Erythroxylum > Erythroxylum subrotundum. Next base: position 14,556,684 of record JAOQMQ010000002.1, on the reverse strand, counting down.
ATAGAGGGCTTACTTGTATTATCCCACCTCCAAAAATTGTTGAGAGATTAAACTGTTAGATTGAGTCACATGAGTTATTTCATTTAAGAATTTACAAGAAGCATTTCATTCACATGCATAATATTCGTATACACATATGAATCATGATTTAGAAAACATTGCAAGATAGTATATGCACTCAATTGACATGTTCCAGGGTATGAAAGGTTTTTACTGATCATGATGTAATTATGTATTGATTTTGTCTTGAATTTTGTTTTGATGGACTATAATTATTAAATTGGGAATTTATCATTATAGTTGAGTAATTGATGAGGTGATATGTGCATCTAGTCTGAGAAAAATGATAAAAAGCAAGACAAATTGATACCTAGGAATTTAGGTTGATTAGGCTTATGAACGATGACATGTGGCATTAGAAAAAAGTGAAAAATGGCTCAATTAATTGGATGACAAGTGGCTTGAGTATATGAGGGACAAGTGGACAAGTGGCCCTTTAAATTTATGACAAATGGCACTTTATACTTGTGACATGTGGAGCTTTAGAATGGTAACATATGTAGCTTTATAAATGATGACATATGTGGCCTTATAATTGGTGACATGTGTAGCCTTACAAGTAGCGACATATGTAAACTTAAATGAATGACATGTGGAGCCTAAAGTATGTGGCGCATGGACCATTAGAATAGTGATATATAGACCAATAGAAGGATAACATATGTACCCATAGAAGGTTGACACATGGACCAATAGAATAGTGATATATGGACTAATAGAAGGATAACATATGTACTAATAGAACGGTGACACATGGACCAATGGAATGGTAACACATGGACTAGTTTCACCTTCTTGAATTTGCTAGAAAAATGGATGACAAGGCAATAGAAGTGAGAGTGGAGGTCAGCCATAAGGTTAGAAGAGAGAGAAAAACGAAAATGAGAAGAGAAGGGAAGAAAAAGGGAAGAGAAGAGGAGAAGGAAAGAAGTTATAAAGGTAAGTTGAAATTCTAGTTTCAATTTCATCTTTAAATTCTAGTTTCAATTTCATCTTTCTCTTTAGATCTATCTTTCATATCCTTAGAGCACGAATTTGAAGAAACTCAAAGAATGAAAGTTGTAGATATTGGTCTTAACTTGACCTTTGTGAAAGTTGCTTGAAAAACTAGTGACTAAAGCTCACGTTATGCTTATTTCTCTAATACTGCCTGTGATATACCCCTGTGCAAGAACCTTGTATTATTTCCTGATTTTTGAGGACCTTCTAGTCCTAATTAGTGAAAGTATAAAACATGAAAAATATTATTGATGTCTTATTAATGTTTTTGTGAAAAGGTTTGGTTAGGAGATGTCTTTATAATGATTTATTGAAGGTTAAGTATTGGCTGCCAGTTTGTTTCTTACGGGAAACATGACAGAATTTGGATGGAGATTATATTTTAAGGGAAATCTTGTTTTTGTAATTTTTGGATATATTCAGACTAATGAGAGTCTAGTTTCATGGGGCACAAGAATCACGGCATTTGGATCTTTTTAGAGAGAGTTATGATTAAAAAAATACAACTTGTTTATAAAGGAACATTAGGAAGAAAAGGATGTAAACATTGCACATAAGGCTAGGTTAGTGATGGTTGAGGAGACATTGAGCTGAACTAGAAAGTGAATTATTGACCTATTGACATATGTTAAAATAACATTTATGATGATTGATTAGGGATTAATTTGGTTGTGGTGTTGGTATTGATTGTGTGTTGGGAATTTAATGATGGATTGGTTATATTCTTTTTTGATTTTGATGCTTGAAAGACCATAATTTGTGAACTACCAAATGAATGATTTAAATTGGAATTAGAGATGAGTTGATGAGGAATTGAAACATATTTAAGGTATAATTGAGGTATAATTGATGAACTATCTTAAAGGTGTCAAAATTTGAAAGAGAAGTGGAAGGAAAGTGAAGGTAAACTTTCAGTTCACCCATCCCACAATCTTAGGAATCGTATTGGTTCCTTCCCACGATTGTGGAAATCCTTGGCAGTGAGAAATAATTGTATTTTGTGTTCTGGTTGAATCATATAAGGATAAGACACTATACATAGGTGTATTTGGACTTGATTGAGGCTTAAAATGAACTTAGTTTGATGATGAATCAATTGGTTAAGTGTTTGATGAGTTTAGGTTATTAATTGATGTTATAATTTAAGGAATGGATTGTTTGATATCAGTGCATATGAATTTGGGAAGTATGAGTTATTAATTGTATAAGGATGTTCCCTTGAATGCAAATGTGATTCAAAGGATATGAACAACGTGAATTATTTATAAATAAATGTATAAAGCATTAGAAAAGGATTGGTGACCGTATGATTGATGAATTGAGAGTGATCAAACTTACTTAAGGCATAATCCTAATTTCAAACAAGTTATGTACAAGTTATAATGAATGAATGATCAAGACTTGTGAATAAGGATACATACCCGGAATAGTCAATTGAGCATGCATTGAACATAACACATATGCATGTGCATGGATGAATAATTATGTGATTGATCAACTTAGTAATATGTGAATTATGTGTGTATTGCATGACAATAGAAGCACAAATACACCGACAGAATCCAGACATTGTCAGACCATCAAGGCAATATCTTACTGGAGCATATTGTGAGTAACCTAGATGTGTGATCTCAATTAGATATGTGCTTATGTTTGAATTGTTTTTGTTTAAACCTTAATATCTATATATGTTGAAATGATTTGGATATGATTGTGATATTGATAATTTTTGACAATCATTTGTCTAAGAAGTTCAATATTCAGGACTGTATTGGGAGTGTTAACTACGTGTATGTGAATGTGAGAAATAAATGCTCAACTGAACGTTGAATGTCGAACTTGGGTTCAAAAAATATGATAAATGACTGTGTGCACTAGATGAAAGTGATTGCTAGCATATTATATGAAATGATGCAAGTCATAACATTGATATGCATGATTAGATAAAGGAGTTGTGACAGGAGTGACCATCATGAAAAAGAGCTTAAAGCTCATAAATGTGCGCACAGAGCCACAGGCTCAACGATTAATAAGCCCGGTATCCACATAGGTTTGAGACAGTATATGAAATGAGCCCAATATCTACAATGGGTACAGGATAGTATCTGAAATGAGCCCGAAATCCACAATGGATATGGGACAATTAAATACGCTCGGTCACAACAAAATAAAAATGAAAGTGGAGTCTCATATGCATTTTCATCCATAACTTTACATGTACCATGTGAATATTTGCAAAGAATGACCAAATTGAGTGGATATAATGACATGCTATGTTTGTGTACGTGTTGATGATATGAATAAGATGAAATGAATGATTAGGTTATCCTGAAATGACTATATGAAATGTTTGTATTCATAATGGGCTTGCTAAAATATGATGAATACTACAATTAGGTACTAAATTCTAAACGATATGATATATAGGATTTGATTCTGAATGATGTGAGATATTGATTGAGCTATGCCATATATATGTGATGTTTATGTCTGTTTGAGTGAGCACATCGATGATGGTTCACTCACTGAATTCTTAAACTCCAACATTGATTTTTAGGTTCAGAGGAGACCTAGCTAGTTTAGTTGAAGTAACTTCTTCATTTAGATATGGGCCAATGTCAGGATCAGTTGTACCTGTAAATGTCTTAGTTATGTTGTATCAAGGATTGTATCTCTTAACTGTTGTATATTGTACATGTGAATTTTGGAAATGTAATGACATTTGAGACTATATATGTTTGTGAATAAAAATGGAACAACATAATTATTGGAATGTTTTATGTTATGTGTGTGGGATTAAAAAGTAAAAAAAAGAATTGTTTTAATCATCTTAATGTGTCATTTTCATAGAGTATGTTCTCGAATATCCTTCAGTATGATGGGTATATGCTCTATGGGAGTGGTATGTTATATTACTTGCTTATCTGCCTTTAAATTTTCTAAAGTAAATGCATTTGGTACATTATAATGATCATGCTCACTCAAATTTTCAATATCCTCATGAATATGAATCTCATAACTTAAGTTTTCTTTATGTTGTTCAAAACTACCTTCACCTAATTCCTCAGGACTCTTACTAGAGGAGCCTACTCTTTTAATAAATTTATAAATTACTCCTTTTGGTATTCTATCAACTGTTCTACTTGTTTTCTTTTTTTTCCTCCTTTTTCACTTCCAGACAAATGCTTTTTAGCAACATAATATAAACCAATTATAACACAGTTGGACTAGAAAAAGAACAAAAGCACCTATATGGAATTGGAAGAAGTAAAAGAAAAAAATAAATAGCAAAGTTTAATATCCAATATTAAAAATAAAAAACAAAGAGCAAATGTTAATGATAGAGAAACACTGATTTATAAAAGACAAGAAATTAATATACTTATGAGAAAATATAGTAAATTATATTCTAAGTTATTAAATATTCTAAGTTTCGCAAGTCAAATATTATCATATTCTATAAGTTATAGAAATGATTGAATATTATTTTTATTATTATTTTATTATCATGACATGTTTAATAGAATTATATTTATTTTATAATAAAGGAAACTATTTATGTAGTCTTTGAACTGAGTAACTTAAATTATTTGATTTAGTCATATTATCACTAAACTTATATGAGCTTTACAAGAACACAAATCCAACAAATATTACATTACTTGTGGCAAAGTATAATGAAAATTACAATTACAAAAAGTAAATTATTTATTAATATTTAATTATTTTTATAAATAACAAGTAATCTAAAAATAAAAAAGGAGAAACACAAATAAATACAATATCATTTAATATTAGTGTTATGATTTAAAATTCTAATATAATGTATGCGTTAATGACAAATTACAAATTAATTATAACATATTTAAATATTTAAAAAGCTAAAAATACATTAAAAATTTAGAAACTTTACCTTTAAATTATCAATCAGAACTCAGATGACATAATCGTGAAAACTTTTTGTTACTAAATTGTGTGTTGGAGTATCTTAGATGTATATGTCGATGAAAATAGAGAAATTAAAGGGTAAAAAATACATCTAAATACTTCAAAACTATTTATAAGTATAATAAGTTAACTTCAAAATTATTTATAAGTATAACATGTTAACGTTAACTTTGAAAGTCTTAGATGTATTTGTTGATGAAAATAAAGAAATTAGAGGGTAAAAAATACATATAAATACTTCAAAACTATTTAACATAACCTTGAAAGTAGCTATATTAATCACTAACCTTATATGAACTTTACAACACAAATCCAACAATTATTACATTACTTGTGGCAAAGTATAATGAAAATTACAATTACAAATTTTTTTTATAAATAACAAGTAATCTAAAAATAAAAAAAAGGAGAAACACAAATAAATACAATATCATTTAATATTAGTGTTATGATTTAAAATGCTAATATAATGTCTGTGTTAATGACAAATTACAAATTAATTATAACATATTCAAATATTTAATAAGCTAAAAATATATTAAAAATATTAGAAACTTTATCTTTAAATTATCACTCAGAACTGAGAAGACATAATCGTGAAAACTTTTTGTTACTAAATTGTGAGTTGGAGTATCTTAGATGTATATGTCGATGAAAATAGAGAAATTAGAGGGTAAAAAATACATCTAAATACTTCAAAACTATTTATAAGTATAATAAGTAAACTTCAAAATTATTTATAAGTATAACATGTTAACGTTAACTTTGAAAGTCTTAGATGTATTTGTTGATGAAAATAAAGAAATTAGAGGGTAAAAAATACATCTAAATACTTCAAAACTATTCATAAGTATAACAAGTTAATGTTAACTTAACCTTGAAGGTAGCTATATTATTCACTAAACTTATATGAACTTTACAACACCACAAATCCAACAATTATTACATTACTTGTGGCAAAGTATAATGAAAATTACAATTACAAAAAGTAAATTATTTATTAATTTTTAATTATTTTTATAAATAATAAGTAATCTAAAAATAAAAAAGGAGAAACACAGATAAATACAATATCATTTAATATTAATGTTATGATTTAAAATGCTAATATAATGTCCACGTTAATGACAAATTACAAATTAATTATAGCATATTCAAATATTTAATAAGCTAAAAATAAATTAAATAATTAGAAACTTTACCTTTAAATTATCATTCAAAACTCAGAAGTCATAATTGTGAAAACTTTTTGTTACTAAATTTTGAGTTGGAGTATCTTAGATGTATATGTTGATAGAAATAAAGAAATTATAGGGTAAAAAATACATTTAAATACTTCAAAACTATTTATAAGTATAACAAGTTGACTTCAAAACTATTTATAAGTATAACAAGTTATGTTTACTTTGAAAGTCTTAGATGTATTTGTTGATGAAAAAAAAAGAGGGTAAAAAATACATCTAAATACTTTAAAACTATTTATAAGTATAACAAGTTAACGTTAACTTAACCTTGGAAGTAGCTATATTAAGTTTCAATCTTGGAAGCTGCTATATTACCAAAGATAATATAGCTTCCTTAGCTTCCAAGACAATATTTGGGAAACTTTCAACATTCTCTGACATTTATTACTCTTCTGAAATAAATGGAAATATATTAATAGCTTCCAAGACAATTTGGGAAGTTTTCAACATTCTCTACATTTATTAATCTTCTGGAATAAATGCAAATACATTAAAGATACCCTCTTGAAAGCTAGCATCCAACGTTAAAGATGAGACCCTTTATTATAGTGGATCCTGGGTAAGGGCAGGCACACAGGCTCTTGCTAAGGAGGGCATTCAGGAGAAAAATAATGGACAATAGTTAGATGCGTTTCCTTCTAACATTAGCCCTCTTCTAGTTGGAGATCAGGTTGGTGTTTTTATTGATAGGCGTAGTGTTGCTTCTTATTATTTCTTCAATCTTTGACTCGTTAAAAAATTAAAAATAAAGAGATCAGATCATGCGCAGGATCATGGCAAGTGCTATGTTCTTCTTTTTTTTTTTTAATCTTTTTTTGGTACAAGCATGTGCTATGTTCAAACAACTACTACTTGCAAGGACCTGTACAACTTTGGTGGTTCATTAATTCAAAGCAAAGAAGATATGTCTTTGACATTTTATGCGTTGTTGACCACTTTAGTAGTCGATTAAAGAGTCCTGATTAAAGAGCACAGCATAATACCGCTTCAAATGCATCGAGAGAATTTCATTCACAATTGTATGCACGATTCGCATCCCCTTCTTTGCGTCTTTCAATCCCTTCTTTCCCTTTTCTTTTTGCATGGGCATGACATAGATCCACTAAGTCAAATTTTTGCCCACCAAAGTCATAACACGAGTTAAATACCCTATACACACTCACGAGTCACTTATTTTCATCATTGCCTGCAAGCATGCATTCATGCTTTCGTACTCCTATGCTCAATCAGAATTAGATGTTATGATAAGGAGCAGTTTTCTCCAACTTATATCACCCAAAAAAACAAAAATATGGATACTATAAGGACAAGAGGCGCATAATTATCAAACGCCCCAGTCCCAACCTCAAGGCTGCTAGTCAATACTTTAATAAGGTGGTTTGTCTCTGGTGTTATTAGTCCTCATAGTAGGTCCCCTTTAAATATAGGAAAAGGCAGAAATCTACTGATGCAACTAAATTTCGTTTCATACTAGCTGGTATAACTTCAATACGGCTCATTGGTGATAACAAAAGTATTTATCTAGGTCTTCAGTCTCAAACTTTAGGTTTTCTTTCAATTGTTCTAGACATGTGTTACTCACATTCTCGAAAACTTCCGATTCTTTTTCAAAGTAAATTCTTTGGCAATATTGGTACAATGTGATCAAACTATATATAGCTGTGATTATATTTTCTTAATCAATCCTTTTGTAGTATTAGATTCCATTAATCACTTGATAAATGAACATATTTTTCTCAATTTGACTATTATAATGATGATTTGCACTCGCATCTCCATTTCCTAGATTAATAACAAATGCAAAATATTATCTAGATTATAATGCTATAAGGTCCTTTCATTATTTATATGCGTGGGAGAGATAATTGCAATGTTTTCCCTATCAAAAATATGATGGGGAAAACATTTCAGTCATCTACATATATATATATATATATATATATATAATGCATTCCTTTGGCAATATTCCTTCAAGATACATGCATACTGGTTTGCATATCGTGTGAGCACACATCAAGGATGATGAGGCTTCACAACTAATTAAATAAATGAAAGTGGATCAAGAATCATGCACTCCAATCTAACTTAATGCTAATTGGCATACACCAAATTGTCCGAATTTAGGATGTCGATTTGCGCATGCTAATTAGGGGAGTTTTTTTTTTTTCTTTTTCTTATATCTTTCTTTTATTTTCCTTGTTCAAGAATCTATGACATCGTCTTTGGATATGTTATACGAGAAAATATTCATGCATCATTTGCCCTAACGATATTGTCTGATTAGTCGGTGCGTAAAACATATCTATGATTATAGTAAAACGAGTCCAAAGTAACTTTTACAAAAGACGATCGCATGCATAGTATATAACAACTAATTAATTACAAGAATATTCAATCATCCTTGCTGTTGAAACAATTCTGTATATTTTAAATTAATTGGTATCATCCATCACAAAAAGGGTTTAGTCGAATCATGTAATCTGCTATGATTATGTACACACCGTTACTACATGAAATTTATGGAGGAATTGCTGACTGCAAGAGTCAAAAATGATGGGAAAGGAAGCACATGAGCTTGTGAATATAGTCTTTAAAGATCCCTTTATCTAAAGTATACACGAGGAACATATTCTATATGTGGGGATAGGTGCCCTCATTAGGGCCAAAGGCCCTAAAAGTTGAGGACAAATTCCATCCTGGCTGTACATAATTTGGAAGCGCAGATACTCGCATGGCTGAGATTTTCTACGGAAAAGAACCCAAATAAGATTGATGCCTTTTATTAATCTGTAGCTGCTTTTTTCCACTTTATATAAAAATTAATATACGCAATTTATTAATCTGCAATCTCTTCTTTGCATCTAACTTTTTTCTGAGTTTTCTCAATGATAGAATTAATGGACTTCCAAATTATGCCTTAACGAAAATTTGGATCCTAATAGTATGTATGAACAATCTTAATTGATTAAAAATTGTCACTATTTTAGCATCAATTCATAGTTTAAAATGGTATCTATATTATAAATTTTCACAAAATTTTCATTCTAATGACAAAGTGCATTAATTAAATTACGAGTTTTTCTAATTTCATAAATAAGTTATGCACTAAAAAATACTTAAAACGTTTGTAGATATTACTAGAAAAAGAATATTTGTTAAGTTAGGAAGAAAATTAAAAAGTGTTAAAAATTTTCAGTCTAAATGGTTAAGGAAAACATATAATGTATTTTCTGTTTTTGGATTTGATTTTACTTATTGCAATAACAGTACCATTATATTATAGTATCACATGGTGCTTTTTTCGTATTTTATGGAAAATAAGTATACCGGGAACAATCGGAGTTGAAAAGCACTACAAAATCTTGAGAGTCCCGCATGAAAAGATATTTACATCAAGAAAAGATCTACAATCAATCAAAGAATCACTAAAACAGATGGGACCTTTGGCTATGTCTTAATTGGCAACAAATTAAAATCATCGTTAAAAGCAAAGTATTGAATTCCGTTCCGTTCCGGTCGGTATGGGTCGTAACGTACCGTATCGGCCTAAATTTGGTACCAAATTTTAAATTTTAGTACCGGATTTAAATACCGGTCGATATCAGCCAATTTTGACTGTACCTGTTGGTATTCAAAATACCTGTCAGTACCGAAAATTTTAAAAAATTGGGAGACTTCTACCAAATTTTAAATTTAGCACCGGATTTAAATACCGGTCAGTACTAAAAATTTTAAAAAATTGGGAGACTTTTTTGTGAAATTTTCAAAAATTTTCAAAATTTCCCTCCCTCTCTCCTACTTCTCCTTCCCCTCTTTTTTTCAAAGTTTTAAAAAAATAATAAATATTTTATTACAAATAATAATTATAAATTAAATAAAACTTAAAAATGAATTATTTTATTTTTATTATTAATAAATTATTTTTATTTAAATTTATTTTTAATATTTTATATAATAATTATTAATAAATACTAATAAAAATATTTTATTTCTTAAAATAAATAATTTTAAAATTATTATTTA
>JAOQMQ010000002.1:14491591-14517761 GCA_027563845.1 Erythroxylum subrotundum | reverse complement strand
TGCAAAAATGATTTCTTAAAAGTTTTGAAATCTACCGTTTCTCCAAATAAGGCATGTTTTCTTTTTCCGATCCAACAGGACTACCCTACACGACCTCAAAATCGTAAAGCCAACACTGATAGTTCTCATCACCTTGCTGCTTCAGCTATTTCTACTCCTGCTGCTACTGAATCTATAGTTCTTACTCATGACATGGTGCAACAAATAATTGTTTCGGCCTTCTCTGCCTTGGGATTACAAGGTAATGATATTTCCTCTTCTCAATTTTGTCTTGTTGATTCTGATGCTTCAAATCACCTGGCCAACTCATCTACCATGCTTAAAAATGTTCATAAGTATCATGGTTCCACAGAAATTCAGATTGCTAATAGCAGTACATTACCTATTACTAAGGTTGGGGATCTTACATCATATCTCAGAAATATTTTTGTATCTCCAAAGCTCACTACTAGGCTTATTTCTCACTAATAACTATGATGTACACTTTTCTCGTGATGATTGTCTTGTTCAGGATCAAGTGACGGGGACTGTCCTCGCGAAGGGGCCTAAAGTTGGACGACTGTTCCCACTTATTTTTTCTATTCCAAGTATTTCTTCTTTTTGTGCTACTATGGCTTGTAAGAGTGAAGTTTGGCATAAACGTTTAGGCCATCCAAATTCTGTTATTTTGTCTCATTTATTAACTTCTGGTTTATTGGGAAATAAAGATCATTTTTCTCATATTTCTTTTAATTGTTCCACATGTAAACTGGGCAAAAGTAAAATTCTTCCTTTTCCTTCTAATGGTAGTCGTGTTGTCAAATGTTTCGATGTTATTGATAGCGATGTTTGGGGCATCACGCCTATTATTTCTCATGCTCACGACAAGTACTTTGTTACATTCATTGATGATTATAGTCGATATACTTGGGTATATTTTCTTCATTCCAAATTTGATGTCTTCTCTGTTTTTAAGGATTTTTTAGCTTCTATTGAGACATAATTATCCACTTGTATTAAAATATTGTGAACTAGTTTTGGTGGGGAATATATGTCTCATGAATTTCATAATTTTCTGCAGGACAAAGGCATTGTCTCACAACACTCTTGTCCATATACCCCATAACAAAATGGGTTGCGGAGCATAAAAATCGACACCTACTGGATGCCAACAAAACTTTATTACTTGAGTCATTTGTGCCATCTAAATTTTAGGTTAAAGCATTAGCTACTGCGGTTTATTTAATAAATAGATTTCCATCTCAGGTATTAAATCTTGACTCTCCCTATTTTTGTGTTTATCACCAGCATCCTAGCTATCATGATTTACATCCATTTGGTTGTGTCTGCTTTGTTCATTTGCCTCCTTATGAACGCCATAAACTTTCTACTCAATCTGTTAAATGTGCTTTTATAGGTTATAGTCTTTCTCAAAAGGGCTTTGCTTGTTATGATCCCAGTACTAACAAATTTCGTGTTTCTCAAAATGTTATTTTCATTGAAAATCAATATTTCTTTCCTATGAGTGTTGTCTTTTTTTGTCCCTTCTATTCTGCCTACCTTTGAAGATTCATCCATTTCTCCTATTTGTTTTAAGCCTGGGTTTGTGTATGAAAGACACCCACCAACTTTGCCTCCTCTCGAGACTGAGCCGTCACTTGCCCCTGATCCAGCACCTATCTCTGCGATTGGATATGAGTCTGCTCCTTTAGAGCCTATCCTTCAACAATCTAGCAGAGTATCTTGACCTCTTGACTGGTATGGCTTTTCTGTTACTTTTTCTGATATCTTTGTTCCTTCTTGTTATTCACAAGCTTCAAAGCATAAGTGCAAGCTATGCAAGATGAACTTCAGGCACTTCAGGAGAATCACACTTGGGATATTGTTTCTTGCCTTTCTACTATTAAGCCCATTGGATGTAAATGGGTTTACTCAGTCAAACTTCGTTCTGATGAAACTCTAGATAACAAGCAGGAGTATGGGGTAGATTATAAGGAGACTTTTGCCCCAGTAGCAAAAATGACTACGATGCGTATTGTTATGGCTATTGCTAGTTCTCAAAGATGGCCTCTCCATCAAATGGACGTAAAAAATGCTTTCCTCCATGGCGATCTTAAAGAGGACATTTATATGACACCTCCACCAAGCTTGTTTGTTTCTACTTCTGCAATGTGCAAATTAAAAAAATCTTTGTATGGCCTTAAACAAGCACCACGAGTGTGGTTTGACAAGTTTCGCTCCACCTTGCTTCAATTCTCTTTTGTACAAAGCAAGTATGACTCCTCTCTTTTTTCTGCAAGACATCTACTGATATTGTTCTTCTACTTATTTATGTAGATGACATAGTTATCACTGGAACTGACGCATCATTTATCCACCAGCTTCAACAATATCTTTAGGATTCTTTTTATATGAAGGATCTTGGTCCTCTTACATTTTTCTTAGGATTGGAAGTTCATTCTGATTCTTCTGGTGTCTTTTTACTTCAGCGCAAATATATTCAAGATTTGATAACTTTGGCAGGTCTTCAAGATTCATCTCCTGATGACACTCCATTAGAATTGAATGTCAAGTATAGTCGCGAGGAAGGCGATCTTCTTTCTGATCCGACTTTATTTTTCCAATTAGTTGGCAGCTTGAATTATCTTACTATTACCAAACCTAATATTTCTTTTACAGTACAACAAGTTAGTCAATTCATGCATACTCCTCGTCATCTACATTTGGTGGCCGTTCGTCCCATCATTAAATATCTTTTAGGCTCTCCCAATCATGGCTTATTCTTTCCTGTCGGTTCTCCAATTCAGCTTATGGCTTTCAATGATGTTGATTGGGTTGGATGTCTGGATACTCGTCGTTCTGTCACTGGTTGGTGTATGTTTCTTAGAGATTCATTGATATCTTGGAAGAGTAAAAAACAGGACCGAGTTTCAAAATCTTCTACTAAGTTTGAATATCGGGCTATGTCTGCTGCTTGTTCTGAGATTGTTTGTCTTCGTGGGTTACTTGCTGAAATTGGTTTTCTTCTGTCACGTTCTACTCCTCTCTATGCAGAAAACACCAATGCTATTCAGATTGCTACAAATCCAGTTTTCCATAAGCGTACTAAACATATTGAGGTAAATTGTCATTCTATCCGGGAAGCTGTAGATCAAGGTGTCATTTCACTACCTCATGTTTCTACTACTCTTCAAATTGCTGATGTCTTTACCAAATCTCTAACTCGACAACGCCATCAATTTCTTATTGGCAAATTGATGCTTCTTAATAGTGCAGCATCAAATTGATGGGGGGTGTTAGTATGACCATTATATCTTTGTAATTACTACTTTCATATATAGCCGTTACATATATTTGTAATTATAGCTTTCTCTAATTAGGATTACAGCTAGCTAGTCAATCTGTCTATTTAAGGAGTATATAGTTTTCCATTTCTAGGATAATTTTCGAGTTGATAATTAGCGATGTATAATCAAGTTTATTCCCTATTTAAGGGTAAGACTCTCAATGAAAGGATGCATTCAACAAAATTGACATTTACAATAAAATCACGCTTGGACACTTGTTCCTTCTGAGCCTACCATGCACATTCTTGGCACAAAATGGGTGCTCTGGACTAAGTATAATGCTGATGGAACTGTCTCTAAACATAAGGCTCGGTTTGTCACCAAAGCGTTAATCAAACCCCAGGCATTGACTTTTTAGAGACTTTCAGCCCTGTTGTGAAAGCCTCAACAATCAGAATAATTTTGTCACCTGTTGTTTCTCATCACTGAGATATCCAGCAAGTTGACATTAACAATGCATTTCTACATGAGGACTTACATGAAACTATTTATATAAATCAACCACGAGGATTTGAAAGTAAAACACAGTCACATCATGTTTGCAAACTGGCTAAAGCTCTCTATAGGTTGAAACAAACTCCAAGGGCTTGATTTCATAAATTGAAACATGCACTGTCTCAGTGGGAGTTTCATAATTCAAGGTCAGATACTTATTTATTCTATTCAAACAATAATGGAATAATTATAATGCTACTATGTGGATGATATCTTAATCACAAGAAATTCAATTCCAGCTTTTCATGCAATTGTCAGTCAATTACAGTCTTAGTTTGCACTTAAAATGCTTGGAATCATAAATCATTTTCTCAGTTTTGAAGCATATAGAAACATAAATGGATTATATCTTTTACAAAAACATTAAATCGAAGATTTACTTACCAGAACCAATGTCTTCAAGCAAGCCCTGTCTCCTCCAATCACTACAGTAACCAAATTATTTTTGCATGATGGCACACCCTTTAAACACCCAACACTTTACCGAAGTATCATAGGAGCACTTCAGTATCTACGTAATACAAGACCAGATATCAGCTTCGCAGTAAATAAATTAAGTCAGTTTTTTCAAATTCTTCTAAATACACATTGGATTACATGTAAAAGGGTTCTGTATTACCTAAACTTCAAATCTAGGATTGTTTTTTCAACCATCATCTACTCCTCTCGACCTCCACGCCTACAGTGACTCCAACTGGGTCAACTCTCCCAATGATTGGAAATCAACAACCGCAGGATGCGTCTTCCTGGGAGGAATCCTCGTTTTTTGTATCTTCAAGAAACAATTGACAGTAGCTCGATCTTGCACCGAGGCTAAATATCGAGCCCTTTCACAGGTGTCTACCAAACTCATCTACCTCACATCCCTACTATCTGAGTTAGAGTTCCCTCTCTCACAAACCTAATATGTGGAGCGACAACAACGACCCTCAATCGCCGACTCAAAACCTACTCTTTCACTCAGAAACAAACTTATCGAAGGGAATGTACACTTCATCAAAGGCAAAGTGAAAAAAGGAAAACTTGAGGTCAAATATGTTAACACTATAGACCAACTCACCGACATCCTCACAGAGCCCTTGACATCGGTGAGATTTTTCTCTTTGATTACCAAAGTGAACCTAGTTCGAAGCCCTTGGTTTAGTTTGAGAGGAGTGTTAACAAAGAAGGCACAAAGACGAACAAAGAAGTAAAGTGAGGGACACTAAGAATTTCACATAAAAGGCTATAATAGGAATTTACTAACGCAAGTTGGCCTGTACAATTCTGTTACAACAGAATACATCACAACCCTTTGTTTTGTTATGTTTTTACTGACAAATGTATGGTTAGTATTGGACCAATAATTGTATAAATATACAAATGAGAAAATAACAAAATATACATAAATTCTACACATAAATTTCTTTCAAAGTATCACCAAGATGATGGAGTACATTGGAAAAAGCAATACAATGAGACAGGAATGCAATTTTACAAATGAAAGCTCGCCTTCATAAAATGTATTTGTACAAAAGCAAATTCTTCTAGGACAGATCCAAGCAATCAAAGTACCTCCTCTAATTTCATCTCCTCACAGCCAATTGGTGTGGAACAGTCTAAAGATGATCTCCCAAACTGCTACCCTTCATATTGAGCAATCCTGAAAGTTGGATGGGTGGACCTATCCTTCATCATGTAAACCTTCTTAAGAACAAACTTTGAGTTTAACACCATCACCACGTTCCATTGATATCGCCACAGCTTACACGTCTTCACGACCAATTCACTGTAAGAAAACACAAAGCACCTTGGTCAATAAAATAAAAATGGCAAGAGAGCATAGAATATGTATACACCAAGAGTACGGGGAAACATGAAGTAATACAACTGTTCGCTGCCTGAAATCCAGGGTTTACACTTGTATACCACTTTAATGAAAAAGATCTGTGCAATGTACCTATCGTCTTGTTGAGTAGCCACAGTAGAAGAGCCATTTCGATCCCAAATATGGTGTGCAACCATGTCCTATCCATCATGAATCCATAAACTGTCATCCCCGCAACATTGTTCTCCAAATATGTCACTGCAAAAAGTTCAGTCTCCTTACGGTATCTCCTAAATTTGGAATATAATGAAGTGATATATACATACTTTAACCTCACTAACCTAGAGCCTGCCTCTTCTGGAATGAGATTGTGTGTGCAAATATTGGCACCATGCTTTTATTATCTGAATCATCATCCGCATCTTCCTCCTCTTCATCCAATACAAAATCAATGTTAACTGGAAACACTTGGCTAGAAGCAATCTGACTTGTTGCAGACTCCCCATTTATGTCTTCGTATGTGTTGATTGTGGCACAAACATGCCACTTAGCAGCAAGGCTTTTGAGGGACTGTGCTCTGTGTGTAATCTTTGCTGCACTTCTTAGGCATATGAAGAGCCCTGTCATCAAGTTAATGGAGCATAGCTGCCCCATTCAGTGCAAGTAATTACAAATTATCACGAGAGTAACAACAATTTAGTTAGGTGGTGCATCATATAGAGGGAAGTGAAGAATAAAATATACCAAAAGTTCTCCAGCCTCGAAGATGTTGTTATTAGCACTAGATCGAGTGGTCATGAGAAGGGAAAAAAACTGACTAGCAGTGACCAGAATCAGAGACAACAAAATGAATCGTCGAAAACGATGGCTTATGATGCGAAGATTTCTTCTGATCCTCAGGTGTTCTTTCAAGATTGACCCAACCTCACTTTCTTTTTGAAAAACTTGAGCAAACTCTTCAAGTCTAAGTATTTGAAGCCAGCAAATAAGTCGGTAGAGAATGCAGACCAGAATAAAAATTGATATACGGTACACCCAAGAGCAAAGCTGCAATAAGCATGCAATAGCGTCACTGACATACATGCTCCCCAGATAGGGAATTTGGTTTGCTCCTGTGACATACCACCATATTCTGTATGCAGTTTCTGCAGCAAAGCAGGGAAGGACAAAAATGCAGAGGAGCCTCATTGACCGCTGCAAGAAATAGACGGTTAACATTGTCAGAAAAGAGGGAATGTCAAACCTTTTCCTCTGGCCAGCTTTGATAATGGTTCAATCACTAGTAATAGAATAGAAGGTTAACACAGTTAAGCAAGTGGAAAGTCAAAGCTCTTCTTCGAGCCAAATGTGTGATAAAGGTTTGCTCATTAATCACTGCTACAGGCAACAGAAGATTTTTTATTCATGGGCACTCTTTCCCAAGGTCTACTTAGCATTAATTTTCCTACTTCAGGTACATTCATATTTCTGCGAGACAGAATTGCGTTTTCTGTTTCAATTCCACCTGCAAGCAAGTCTCAGATAAGTTGTTCCACATTTTTAGCAATTTACAGGTAAGGAATGACTTCAACTAACATAAGCAAACTGGAACAAACATTAGCAAAAGCTAAATATAAGAATAAGGGAAATCAGGAACAAACAACCTACACAATTTTTAGTAAAAGGAACAATACTTCAGTGAGATATGCTTTGAATTTTGATAGAGGGTGAAATCACCTAAACAAATTAGTGCCAGACATGGACGGAGATTGGCACCATACTCGTAAAGGTCAGAGCAATTGAAAAGTCAGAAGCAGATCATCATCAATATCAAAGGCGGCAAACTAGTGACACAAAATTCAAGGAACGTGCAAAAATAGAATTTCATTGTCCTTAGACATCTGTAGAAATAAAACTTCACCGTCCCTAAATTTTTTCATGCAACGCTAGATTGTAAATACCTTAATAAGAGTTGTATAAGATAGAGCTTGATGTCATACTATTATCTCTGTATTGTCTTCTCACAATGATAAAAGAAATATATATCCTTGTCTATAGACATAGGTCACATATTGACCCAACCACGTAAATTTTTTTATTCGCATCATTTATTGTCATCATATATTACTCCATTCGTGTGACAATTTGTATTAGAGTCTAGGGTCCTTTTGCAAGTCTAGAGTTTGTTATCAAGATGTCTATTCACAAGTTCAATATGTAGAAATTTAATGGATCAGATGATTGCACTCCATAGAAAGTGAAGATGAGGGCCCTTCTTATTTGGTAGGAATGTGCAGCATCATTGGAAAAAGAATAAAAAGTGTCAGAATTTAGGAGCGTCGAAAAAGAATGAGATATGTCAAAGACATACAATGCTATACTCTTGAGTTTGGGAGATGAAGTTTTGAGAGAAGTGGTTAATGAAACAACTGCTGCATCATTACCTAAACGATTTAAAAGTGAATATCAAAAGAAATCCCTAACTAATCATTTATATCAAAAGTTGTGTTTTTATACCTTAAGGATGACCGAAAGTACACAGGTGAAGATTCATATTGATAAATTTAATCAAATCATTTTATATGTATAAGGTGCCACAATTAAAACTAAAGATGAGGATCAAACATAATACTTTTAAGTTTCTTGCCTAATTCATATGAAAACTTTATTGATATCATATTGTATGGAAGATAGACTATTTTTGTTGGTGAAGAAAAGGATGTTATGCAATCCAAATAATTGAATAAAAAAGTATTTGGTTTGATTGTTAGCAGAGGTAAGAGTAAGGAAAGGGATTTTAGAAAGATGAGTAACTCACAATCTAAATCAAAGGCTAAAGCTATTCGATGCTTTAATCGTAAAAGGGGACTGTCTATGGCAAAAGAAAAGGAAAACAGATAAAAAAGCAAGCATACCTGTAATACAAGAGAGTTTTGATGAAGAGAATGGAAAGATAGTATTGTTTTGATAGACACTAGTGCATCTTATTATATGATTTTCAATATGGACCGGCTCTGTTATCTTAAAGAATGAAATGGGTAATGTTAGATTGAATGATGATCGAGAGCATGCTGTTAAATGCAATGGTCCAGTGCAAATCCAAATGCAAGATGGGATTGTTAAAGTATTTAACGTCTAGTATATCCCTGAGTTACAAAAAATCTGATTTTCATGGGTACTCTTGATAGTCAAAGGAATCATTTTTTTGGTAGTGATAGGTAACTCCAAATGTCAAAGGACACCATGCCTGTAATGAAAAGAAAATTACAGCAAATATTCTATGCCCTCATAGGAAAAACAATATTAGATTGATGGTTGTCTCTCAATCATCAGGGCAAAATGATAACAGTGTAAAGTTGTGACATCATAGATTGAGTCATATAAGTGCTCAGAGACTTGAGATATTTAGTAAGAAACGGTTGTTAGATGAAATTGTAACTGGGAACATGAAATGATACAAGTCTTGTTTTCTTGGCAAGCCACGCAAGATCAAATTTGGTTGCAGTAAGCATACTTTCATTAGTAATATTGATTATATTCATTCAAATTTGTGGGATCCTACTTTGGTTCAATCCCATGGAGGATGTAGTTGCTTTATTACATTCATTGATGGTTACTCAAAAAAGTCTTAAGTGTATTTTCTTAAGTCGAATGATCATATTTTTACTACTATCCTTGATTATATTCATTCAGGTTTATGGGATCCTATTTAGATTCAATCTCATGGAGGATGCAGTTACTTTATCACATTCAGTGATGATTACTCGAAAAAAAAATCTAGGCATATTTTTTGAAGTCAAATGATGAAGAGTTTGAAAAGTTTCAGTGGAAGACTATGGTTGAAAAAATATCAGAAAATAGGTCAAGATACTAAGAACAGATAATGGATTTGCATTCTATAATAAACTATTTGATGGGTTCTACAAGGAGGAAGGCATAATGAAACATTACATTGTACATCATCCACCACAATAAAATGGAGTTGCAAAACGGATGAACCAAACACTCTCAACTTGCTCGAAGTATATGATTAAATATTGGACTTTCAAAGCAATTTTGAGTTGAAGCAATTAACGCTACTGCTTATTTAGCGAATAGATCTCCATCGACTGCAAGATTTTAAGATCCTCAAGAGGTAAGATATGGTACGCATTTTGATTATTTTGGCAGGTGTATATTTGATTGCCCTACTTGCACTTATGTTGAGCCTAAGCCAATGAAATGCATATTCTTAGGGTATGTTGTTAAAGTTAAAGGTTATAGATTATGGTGTACTGGAAAGGATATAACTCCAATATTTATTACGAGCAGAAATGTTACTTTTAATGAATCTTTTATGTTTAGCCAGAGAGAAGACCTTGATGATTTTGCGAATAAAAAAGATTAAGGTGCTGACCCAAAAGTAAAGTTTAAAATTGAAACTCCAAGTAAAATAGTGCAAAGTGAATCCATTAATGTGCAAGAGAAACAAATACAAAGTATAGCAACATGGATAAAAAAGATGGAAATAAGAAAATCTGTCAAGTATTTAACTTGTGTTAATGTTGGTGAAACTAACCTTATTGCATATGCCTTGGAAATAGCTGAAAAGATAGGCTATGACAAACCAAGGACTTATAAAGATGCAGTGGATAGAAAAGAAGTATCACAATAGTTAATTACCATGAATGAGGAGATGCAGTCTTTGAACACAAATGAGATACGAGAATTTTATCATTACCAAGAGGTGTAAAGTCAGTAAGACGTAAATGGGTCTTTAAGAAAAAAGAAAATATCTTTGGAGTTGAGCCAGCTAGGCTCAAGGCAGAGTCAGTAGCAAAGGACATTTTAGAGAACGGGGGGAATAATTACCATGAGGTGTTCTCACAAGTTGTGAATCATAAGATCATTCGAGTTCTTTTAGTCATGGTAAGCTCATAGGATTTAAAGTTGGAACAAGTCGATATGAAAACTACATTTTTGCATGGGAATATACAAGAACAAATTTATACGTCACAGTTAAAAGGTTTTCTTGAATCTGAGAAGAAAGGCCATATATGTCTGCTAAAGAAATCGTTATATGGATTGAAACAGTAACTGAGGCAATGATACAAGAGATTTGATGCATTTATGATATCTCATTATTTTGTTAGTAATTAATTTGATAACTGTGTATGATCTAGGAAGGTGTCGGATGGTTCATATATTTATCAATTGTCATACGTTGGTGACATATTAATTATAGCTAACAATTAGGTTAAAATTAACAACATGAAGAGCTTGTTAAGCAGTGAATTTGACATAAAGGAATTAAGTGCAGCCAAGAAAATTTTGGGCGTGAAGATTTGGAGGGATAAGAGATCAGGCCTGTTGTACTTCTTACAGAAAAAGTGCACTGAAAAGGAGCTACGATCTTTTCAAATGGATCAGTCAAAGTCCCTTGAAGCCACATTTTAAACTTGATGTTGGTGCATTATCTAGCTCAAATACAAAGAAAGATTACATAAAACATGTTCTTTATTATATATCCAGTCAAGAGTCTGATGTATGTCACAGTATGCATAAGACCAAATTTAGCATGTGCTGTTAATGTGGGCTTATGAGTAATCTAGAAAAAGTTCACCAGTAAGTTGTTAAGTGGATTAAGCAATACTTGAAAGGTACAAGCAATATTTGTTGTTTTACAGTTTTAAGGATTCAATTACTGGTATTGTTTGTCACATTGATTTTGATTATGGTAAAGAGCTCGTAAGAAGGAGATGCTTAACATGTTATATTTTTACCCTCTTGAATGTGTGATTAGTTAGAAAGCAACACTTCATCTCATAAATTGCTTTGTCCGCAACATAAGCAGAATATGTCATTGATAGAAAAAGTTAAAGCAAGGGTATGGTCGCATGGTTTTGTTGATATTTTGGGTGTGTATATGCAAAAACTCTGTTATTTATTGTGGTAATCCGGGTGCATTGAGTTTGGCTAAAAATCTTGTCTATCACGCAAGATAAAAGTATATTGATGTCAGGTTGAACGTTATACAAAATGTTATTGAAGAAAAGGTGTTTTTCAGACAGAAGATAGTAACAGCAGAGAACCTAACAAAGAAGTGGACCAAGTCGTTAACGGTAGAAAAATTCAAGCATAGTTTGAACTTGATGAATGCTCGTATAGCTTGAAACCTTTAGAGGCCGTATCGCAAGGAGTGATTCTTATTTAGACATTAGAGAATTATGACATATGTCTTCAATTTTGTTTAAGAGTGAAATCACATAAGCAAACTGATGTCAAAGAGGGATATAGGACTGACACCAAACTTGTAGGAATGAATCAGGTATCTGACTTGTAACACAAAATTCGAGAACACAAGGAAATAGAATTCTTAAACTTATTACATATAACACTAATCTATAAATATCTTCATAAAAGTTGTATATGATAATAGTTGTTGTCATCCTATTTTGTTTAATTGTCTTCTCACAATATCAAAGCAATAAATCTTCCTGTTAAACACATATTAATCGGAGCACGATTTGGTTCGTTATTTTTATTTCTATATTATTAGTTTGCGCTGACAACTTTCATCGTCCTGTTCTTAACAATTACCATTTTCCACTACCAAATATTAAATAAGCAAAGCCGGCTTATCATGTACAGCTTTTGATTTCAAACCCTAAAAGAAGAAGCACTTTTCAAGCATGAAACGAAGAAACAAAGGGCGTTGATACCTGAAGCTGCTCTTTGTATCCTTGTTGAATCTCCTCTGGCTCGCCATCCAACTTATCCAGGAAGAGAAATCTCTTGAATCCATATTTGCGAGACCACGAGGAAAGGCTCAAAAATGAAATAATTGCAAACACGGAAAGGGACAATTGCACAATCGCATCATAAGGTCTTTGATGCTTTTCATCGCAAGTTGAGCAAGAAAGAGCGAAGTGAGACACGATGGGTACTCCAACAGCTAAAAGGAAGAAGATTGACCACGAAAGTCCAGTCCTCCAAATGTTGGTCTGATCTAGACAAACCCAGTTGAGACACAATCTAAAGCTCTTCAGTTCGATCCCATCATCGACGAGGTAGCTTGAGCCTTCCTTATCTCTGGGTATAAACAACTGCCTTTCATCTTCCATAGTCCTGGGGCCTTCGTTAAACTGAGTATTTCAGAATGAGAGGAATACATTAAACAAGGTTACTGTTGGAAGCGCCAATGTTTGTGACTGAGGACTAAACAAAGAAATCTTCGATTAAACTTTCCCTTCCTGAATCACGTTTCCTGAAATCAGCGTGATTAGCTTGGCCAAAATGTGTGGGGACACGGGCATTTGATGGGTGCCACATTTCAAACCCAGTTTGACAATTTTCAAGGGCCATGACATGACACGACACGTTTGACAAGAACTTGTGATTTTTCATATATTCATATATATATCAGACGAAACGTCAGTTTACTTGAATGACTAGAAGTAGTAGAAGTAGAACCGAGACAGGCCATGTTTTCTTTTTGTAGATCTTACTCTGTCTCAGAAAAATGATGTAATAGATCGGTGAACACATGACCACGTGTATGTTGAAGAGCTTAAGAGCAGCATAGGTCTCTTGTCTTGCTTTGTTATGATAACAATCGGACAAAACACGGGACAGCTGTGATATTAAATTAGTAATGCAGACCAGGCTATTGGAACTGGAAGCTAATGCACAGACGAGAGCAAACCAACCTGTCACGGAAGGAATGGGTCAACATTTTTCTTGCCTACTGTAGCATCCACGTTCGTACTTGACCCAAGTTTAGTTGGAAGCCCAAACGAAGGGAAATCACGGCCAATGAAAAACAACGAAGGAAAAAGTTGACTGGGCTGCGTTGTTTGTGACTTTAAGTACGAAGAATATGCGGACCGCCCTTTGTCCAGTCGTTGACAAACAAAAGGATAAATGCCCACTCTGTTTACTTCTTTCCATTTGATACTTTGATTTCACAAAATAATGGCTTCCACACTGTCTTGTACCCGATTTTCAAATCCACCTTTTTCTTCTCCCTTCAAGATTAACAGATTGTTGTCTACTTTCAGTTCTCCATATTCTCGTTCATCTCCATGTATTTCCAGGTAATTGCTTCTTCTAGGAAATTGAGGACTTCTCTTTTGTTTGGGCGGTTAAAATGTCAATATTCATTGAGCAGGAAGGTGTCCAAAGTCCACGCTGCGGTTTTGCGGGAGAAAGAGGAGAAGGTGGTGTTGGAGAAGACGTGTCTTCCTGATGAGTCCAAGCAAGGAGGCGGTGGTAAGCCTTTGAAAAGCTCTCCAGATGGTTCTTTGGAGTCGTGGGCCATCAAAATTGAACAATCTGTCAACATCTTTCTCACGGTATAAATTGTACCCTCAATCTGTATCTTTTTGCTTGTGTTTCTATTATCAAATGTGATCAGTTGATGGTATGTGTTAGCTGATTGTTTCTAATACATATTTATATGACAATTGGAGAAGTTCTTGCAACCATAAACCAAGTTTGTTAACCTTGAAACACCAACTTTTGCTTTTAACCAATTACTTGCACTACTTGTATTTTTATTACTTCTTGAGAAATCCCAATTAGAATTAGAAAGTTTCAAACTTATAGATTGTTAGTCAATATTTTCAAGTATGATCGTGGGCTGTTTTCCCACGTGTTGTAAATTCATGCTTTGTATCATGTTTCCAGGATACTGTGATAAAGATTCTCGATACCCTATACCATGACCGAGATTATGCAAGATTCTTTGTACTAGAAACCATTGCTAGAGTTCCTTATTTTGGTGAGTGTTAAAGTTCCTTCCTTTCATTTTAGATATAATCGAATTGAATTAACAGAGGCATTAAACTCCTCAAGTGTAGTAAGGTTGTGGAATGAATTTATATCAAAGGATCATACTGTCAGCAAGAGAAACTTTGATCACCCTGGCCTTTGGATAGTCATAAACTGATCGGGAACTGGTTTTTGCAGTATGTGAATCATCTATATTGAGTATAAAAGAATGAAGAGTTCATCTTGTAACTTGATGCTCCACAACAAATGTTGATTGCTTTTTGGCTACCAAAAGACTTCTTGGGCAACTTTTTTGTATCAGAGAAAATTGCATATACTGAAGCTCCTCGACTGGTCATAATCATTTTCTCACAATCATGTGTATGCAGCGTTTATGTCTGTTCTCCACATGTATGAAAGTTTTGGTTGGTGGAGAAGAGCAGATTATTTGAAAGTACATTTTGCTGAGAGCTGGAACGAAATGCACCACTTGCTTATCATGGAAGTAAGTGACTTAATTGAACTATTCATATTTATTTTTCATTTCTCCTTGTTCTTCTCGAGTAGGCTGTCCATTGTCTGCATTAAAATTTACAAACCTTAGCATCTCCACTTGTTGCTGCTTATTTCATTTAATTGAATTTTTTTTTCTCTGAAACTGAATGGTTGGAGACTTTACATTAACAAAGTAAGAGGTGGCATGGGATTACTAGGTAATTGAGTAGAAATGATAAATTGGAGGCTTTTGCAATTTCTATGGGTATTAACAGCTGTTCATGCATTCACCAATCAGTTGTTCTCATTTATTTCAGATGGCTAAACATATTTACTAGTTTTGGGTTTTATTTTAATGAGTATCTATTTCAAAGTACTTATTCATTGATTGTTTTGTTTGCAGGAGTTAGGTGGTAATGCTTGGTGGTTTGACCGATTTCTTGCTCAACATATTGCAATCGTTTATTATTTCATGACAGTTTTGATGTATGCAATAAGCCCAAGAATGGCCTGTAAGTTGTGACAGATTTGCACAGTATAATAATCTCTGCCTACGTGTTAAATTCTTTCCTTGTATTGCGGCAACTCATTCATCTCATCACTGCTTAAATCTTTTAATGAGTGTCATTGATCCGGAGGATATCAGTCAGAGCACATTTATGTATGAAAATTGAATCCCAACCCTGTGTTCTTTGTTAGATTAATTGTAGTTACGGAGAATGTAAATCTTGTCTTAGTTTTTATTATTCCCTCCTACAATGACCTATATTAACTGAAAAGAATCTATAGCTAGTGGTGTTAGTAGAGGTTGGGCAATAGCCCTGCATGTTACCCTGGTCTTCAAATTTTTGATCAGTGTTGTTTAATTATTGCAGATCATTTTTCTGAATGTGTAGAGAGCCATGCCTTTGAAACTTATGATAAATTTATCAAGGCAAGAGGAGGTATGCTTTTAAGAGTTTCTAATGTTTTTAGGATACCTTAGATAATCGCAGTTGGTGATTGAATACTTTCTCTGCGCAAGTTGTAATCCACTTATTGCCTTTAGTGTTTTTTAAAGTATTTCTATCGATTATTAGGTAACTGTTGATTGCTTATTCATAATACTAGAAACCAGAGCTTAACATGTCAGAGTAGCGACTTTAGTTCCCAACCGACAACTGTGAGATAGTAATGATCTGTGTGTGATGTTGGACATAGGGAGGGCTATATATCCACTTGAGCATTCGGTGCTTATCTTCTACAAAGGAGATTGTGCCAAAGTGAAATGTTTGGGTTTTTGCTTTCCTTGCAGAGGAGTTGAAAAAAATGCCTGCTCCTGAAGTTGCTTTAAAGTACTACACAGGAGAGGATCTATACCTTTTTGGTAGGTTCATCTTTTGTCCATGAATAGATATATATTCACAAGTGTGGCTTAAGGCTTAATTTCCTCTTACCTTCACACCAGATGAATTTCAGACTTCAAGAGCTCCCCATTCTCGAAGGCCAAAAATAGGTAATAATATTGATTGTTGAGGATAATAGAGAAATATTGAGATGGTGAACCTTATAGCATATACTGATGGAGGTTTCAATACTTGTTTTGCTTTCAGAAAATTTGTATGATGTGTTTTTGAACGTCAGAGATGATGAGGCTGAACATTGCAAGACTATGAAGGTCTGCCAAACCCATGGGAATCTTCGATCTCCTCATTCATATCCAGAGGGTGGTTATGAAGACAAGCCAGGATGCATGCTTTCTCAAACAGATTGTCAAGGCGTCGTTGATTGTGTACAGAAATCGTTACGTTCTTCTCCATCAAAGCCAAAAGTAGAACATTTAAGTGAGTAAGTATAAGGATTCCCACGGGGTTAAGTAGTAAAATACTTGCATACCAAAAAGAGTACAAATCCTACACACCTTTGATTACAGAGGGGAAAAAGAAAAGAAGGTTGTACTGGAACTCCTTGTAGTATTAGTGTTTTGTTATAGAATGAGAAATCACATGCACTTGGAGTATTATGTGAGTGGATAATTCGAACTTTCTTCATGTAGTCGTGACTTTGTGCCGAAGGCGTCTGTCAATGTCATCCATACCCTCAACCAAAGTCTTATCTGAAGATGGTTAGCAGACACCATCACAACGTGAAACTTCTTCATTACTAATAGTAGTGGTAATGCATGAAACACATATGTAGGCTCCTGTATGTTGTTAACCCCACATCACATAAGACCTGTTGATACCCATTGGCATTTCTTGAGAAAGCGAAAACGATATGGTTTAAATGCTGCAGCACGGACACATGTAGGCTGTTTGCTGTTAACCCCACATCACATAACACGTGTTGATACCCATTGTCATTTCTTGAGAAGGGAAAACGATATGGTTTAAATGCTGCAGCACGTGCGCTACTCACGGTAGTAGGAAGGAAGGCAATTTGTGTGTGGCATCTCCTAATTCCAAACTGGAGGTCTACGTAGGCTGAGTAAATGCTTATGCAGTTAATGCGTCCATCAACGGTCCCATCCAACGAGGATTCTGATATACTCGATTTATGTGTCTAAAAAAAGGATGAATTGATTTTAGTTTCTGCTTTTTATTTAAAAAATTATAATTTAAATTTATTATTAACTAAATTATGAACCTCTATTATATTATATTATTGTCTAGCATACATGTTAGTTACCGACCAGTTGTAAGTTGTAACAATAAGATTGAAAAAAAATTATATTATATCTCATTTTATTTTAAATAATAAAAATAAGTCACCTCTTATTTAGAAACTTTAAAATATAATATAAATAGTAAACAATAATTTACTATATTATATTATAAATTTTTTAAAATAATATTTTACTATATTATATTATAAATTCTTTCGTAAAAAATAATTTTCGAATATCATATTTATTTATATTCTATTTTATTATAAATTACTCCATTTTTGTTTTAACCTTGACTACCTTCAAACGTAAATGTGTATGGACAAGAGGTAGTTAGTTTTACGTTAACAACACAACTGTGCAAGAGAAGAGAGACATGCCTTTTTGACTCACATTGATAGAATAGAAGACTTCCACACTCCACGGTTGAGCCAGCGAGGCACGTCTACACATTTTTCAAGTAAACGTATTCCCGCAAAATCCCCCGCCCAACGTGGGCCGTTCTCGCCCTCACAACATTAACAACTCTCTTCTCTCTTTCTCTCGACGACACACATACACTTCCCCTTCTCAGTCTCGTCAGCACACCACTCGTACCCTTCAACATCTTCCTTCCATGTTCCTTCCAAAGACCAAGGAACACAGAAAGGGTAGCTTCTGTTTTGTTCGTCTAGTGGAGAATTGTGAGTGACGCATACGAGAATGGGAGGTCAGAGTTCGATGGGGGCATTGGTTCCTGTACATGTCCTGAGATCTGATGACAACCCAGAAACCACCTCAGAGCCACCACCTCCACCTTCCGAAGATGTTGCTGGAGGAGAGGGAGGAGCAGCGAAGGTTGACAAGGACTTGTTGTGTCCGATATGCATGCAGATTATAAAAGACGCCTTTACCACAGCTTGTGGACATAGCTTCTGTTACGCTTGCATTCTCACTCATTTGCGAAATAAGAACGATTGTCCTTGCTGTGCTCGTTACCTCACTTCCAATCTGATCTTCCCTAATTTCTTGCTAAATAAGGTTTGCTTCCATTTCAATGTCTTTTCTTTCCTTTTATCATTACTGCTTACCTCTATACTGGAGTAGATTAGTATTGCATGAATTCATATAGTGCGGAATCGTTCATGCTACGGAGCGTTCTATCTGGGCTACGAATGAATGGTGGTTCCATTTGCGTTTGTAGAGTAGTTTAGTCAAAAACTCTATTTTTAGCTGGAACTACGAATTCGAGCTTCAAAGTTCATACTGTATTTCCAAATCTGAAAAGAATGACCTTTCTTACGATTGTCTGCAGCATTATGCATGTCTCCAAAGGAGAGATTCAGTTTGTAGACCTGTATTTTGCTATGATATATGAATTTGGCTTGTTTGGAACATTTTCATACGCATTTTATATTGTCAACTATGGCTTAAGTTGGGAAAAATTTTCATCAGATTTCCATTTATTCAGGGAAAATAAGCTGAGATACCTCAGTCTCTTTATGATAAGACAATGATTTTTCTACTGCATTTCTTATGTTTTTGTGTTGCCATTAATCTAGCATGTTTATGGTTTTATGCATATGATCTTCTAGTTATTGGATAGAACTTCTGCTCGTCAAATGGCCAGGCATGCATCTCCAATAGAGAATTTTCGCAGGGCATTACAACAGGTCAGTGTCAAACTGCAAATTGATTCTCCGACTAGAACAGAATTTCTTGGGAACATTAGTCTCTATTTTTGGACTGCTTAATTCCAATATTCATGTTAGATCAAATTCAGTGCCTAGAATTCATATGATGCAATGACTTTCTTGTGAACCTTATACAGGGCTGTGAAGTTTCGTTTAAGGAGCTAGATGGCCTCCTGTCTGTCCTTGCAGATAAAAAGAGAAAGATGGAGCAAGAGGAAGCAGAGACAAACATACAAATTTTACTTCAATTCCTCCACTGCCTCAGGAACCAAAAGCTTGAAGAGCTTAAAGAGGTTTGCGATTTTATGTGATCCGAATTGCAGCATAGTTTATTCACTTATAGCTTCATCATAAGTTCTTGTCATATTTTTATTTTCTTGAACTTGTGGAATTTCGTTAAAGATTTTTAGGCGGCACCTACAGATTGGATGAATTTGACCCTTGACTATATTGCCTAACTGATGGAGTATGATATAATTTTCATGCCATATGCAAGTAGCCATTTTCAGTTTAACGTTCAGACCATGAGACTTTCTAGTGCCTTTTTCTCTGTTGTCAGTCACTGTGATCAATTTATGAATTGTATTAGGTTTAACCTGGGAAGCAATGATCTTCCTTTTCAGATTCAAACAGATCTTCAGTACATTAGTGAGGACATAAATTCTGTGGAGAGACATGCAACAAATATTCATTGGGGAAAGGGGAAGTGCTCACTAAAACTGAGAATGCTTACTCATGATCCCAGTACAGAGTTTGACACTTGCCCAGAATCTACCATTGCTGGAAAAAAGTGGCATCATGCGTCGGTGAGTGATCAAGGAAAATTTTATTTATTCAAGTAAGCTCTTACCTGTTAACATGACCAAAAATCTAACTTTGAAGCAATGATACATGGGCTGAAGAGAATGTCAATAGTTTAAAATATCGATGGAGCTAAGAACAAAGATTCTAGAGTTTCAGTGATTAGAGTTTACCTATTTTGGTGGATTGAGTTTGCT
Organism: Erythroxylum subrotundum; assembly: GCA_027563845.1. NCBI lineage: Eukaryota > Viridiplantae > Streptophyta > Magnoliopsida > Malpighiales > Erythroxylaceae > Erythroxylum > Erythroxylum subrotundum. Next base: position 14,497,593 of record JAOQMQ010000002.1, on the reverse strand, counting down.
TAGGAATGCTTTATTTTTCTAAGCTATACTTGATCCAATTGTAGCAATAGCAATGAAAAAGGCACTTCTAAGTTTTTGAGTTATCAGAAAAACAACGTTGATGATGACAGATTGGTGTGCCATTTCACAGTGGGGACTGTAACTTGCTATGAATTTTCCATTTCTCACTCAACGACGAAACTTTGTTTATTTCTTTTTTTGAGGATCGACAAATGAAATGATATTTTTGTTCCAATTTTTTCCTCTTCCTTTTTAGTTCTCATCCATCTTATCTTGCTTTAGTTCAACGAATTACAAGAATATTACTTGCAAAAGCGGCGATATTGGGCCAGACAAACATGTATACAGGACAGCAGGGATACGAACATCAGTAATAGAGAAGGATACAATGTTGGTCTAGAAGATTTCAGATGTGTGTTAACCACTTTCACTCGCCATAGGTAAATGTACTTCTCAGTTTCAATTGTATTCATGAACCATGGCAATTGGGCATGGTAGATTTTTGGTGTTTATGGAAATTCTCTCCGCTCATGGCTAAGTCTGTTTGGTTATTTATGTCAGTCGATTGAGGGTCGTCGCTGAGCTCAGACATGCAGACATTTTCCATTCTGCTAATGTTGTATCCAGGTAAATTATGGTATCTGCCGTTCTTATGCAACTACGTTTCTCATAACTACTTCCATTGCGGGGATGCAGTCATGACAACCCCAACTCCGCACTTATAGTTGTGGGCCTCAAGTCCATATTTTGGTTGAGGAGGGGAATTGGGTATATTTGGCCTTGTAAATAATAGAAAAAGGAATCATTTTCTTGGCGTCTGCAAATCCTTTTGTTTAGTAATATTGACATCATTTTGTAGCATAGAATTTGATCGTGACAATGAATTGTTCGCTACTGCTGGAGTATCAAGGCGTATAAAGGTCTTTGAGTTTTCCTCTGTAAGTTTTGGGCAAAGCTTTCCTGATTTCTGCAAGTTCCTACTTGAATAAATTTTTAAATCAGTGGCCAATTCTCTATAATTAGATTTGTAGACAGGTATTTTTACTGCACTACAATTTGCTTGAAGGTATTCTAGGTGCTCCAATTCTTATATAAAGATGTTTTATCAATTGGATTTGTTGTCCATGTCATTATACCACTGTATCTTGAATATCTGATTGTTGCTTTTATGGTCATCTTTTCTTGATTTTTCAAATGGTTTACACTTCAAAGAGGCTTATTTGAAACACTCTTTGCTAATGATTATTTGAGTAGTCTGTTCAATCTATTAGTTTACTACAGTCTGCATCACTGCTTTCCAGGTGATGAATGAACCAGCCGATGTGCATTTTCCAATTGTGGAAATGACTACAAGATCGAAACTTAGTTGCTTGAGTTGGAGCAAGTATGCAAAAAATCTTATTGCTAGCTGTGACTACGAAGGGATTGTAACTGTTTGGGATACAACTACTCACCAGGTATAGTCACTTCTGTTAGTTTGATTCTGTGTTTGTATGTTCATGGCAAACACAGTAGCAGATTTTCTAAGACTATGTTTGGTTGAACGTAAGGTTTTTAATATAATAGAATAGAATGAAATGGTTGATAATGGAATGGAATGTAAATGGATGTAATATTAGAAAATTGTTGTTTGAGAAGGATGGAAGAGTTCATAACAATATAGTAAAATGTTATTTGGAATAAGGATTTATAATGTAATATAGTGAAAATTTGTTTATCATTTTACATTCCATCCTAAGCCTCCTAAGTCGGAGGTTTCTCATTTTTACTGTTTAGGATGGAATGAGATGTAATATGAAACTCTCCTCTTCCATCTCATTTCATTCCATTCTATTATAAACTTTCCTCCCAAACGATAGAATAATATTATATTCCACTTTATTCCATTAATAAACCCCCATTCAAACATAGCCTAAGCTAAATCTATAGATGTTTTCATTAATTGTCAACAAGGCCATCTTCTTATCTAACGTTAAGCAATATGGAGGCACTTGAGTTTTTTACACTATCCTTCAACATTTAGCACTGCTCTATGGTCTTGATTCCACAAAGCTTGTTTCTATATCTTTGACCATCAAAGTTGATAATAGTCTATATGATTTAATGAAATTCTATTGCCCTATTATATGTGTATTTGTTGTTACATCAAACTAACCAATAATCTTCTCAAACATAGAGCTTAATGGAATATGAGGAGCATGAAAAGCGAACCTGGAGTGTTGACTTCTCATGCACTGAACCTTCAATGCTTGTATCTGGAAGTGATGACTGCAAGGTATTTCTTTATTCATAATCATTGAGAATATGAAATATGTGTTGGTTCATTCGACTTGGAGACAGCTGTGCCAAATGGAAGGATTAGTTTGGAACATTTAGGAGCAGATAAAAGTAGGTAACTGGGAATTTGGCTGATCCTCCACATCAAGCCATATGATCAAACAGAAACAGAGATCCTGACAAATAACAGAAACAGAGAGTACTACATACACTCTGAAGTGCACTAGTGTTGCTTCCAGATTGATGTTTTGACACACTGCAGATATTGCTTTTCATATACTGGAAATTACAGCTATCCAAAGCCACTCTACTTGTTCTTCATGTAGTAACTTTGTTGATGCTTAACTATAAGGATGGTCCCAACGGTAAATCTTTGCTGGTCTATATTTGCAGGTCAAAATTTGGAGCATAAATCAAGAAGCAAGCGTGCTCAACATTGATATGAAAGCAAATATCTGTTCTGTGAAGTATAATCCTGGGTCCAGCATCTATTTGGCAGTATGTATCAGCTCCATTTTGTCCACTCTTTTTGTTTAATTTCAGAATAAGGAGCGTGATTTTCTTCCAAGCTTCAACTAACATAATATCAAGACTATCTGTTGTATCTTGTCAACAAAAACAAATATTTTATGTGAAATGGTGTAATTCAATGAGCTGAATAGATACAGGGAATGTGTTGCATCCATTCACATTTAAGAAACAACTCGTGTGAAATTGGTAGGTGGGCTCTGCTGATCATAATGTTCACTACTACGATTTAAGAAGTATCAGACGGCCACTTAACGTGTTCAACGGGCACCGGAAAGCAGTCTCATATGTGAAATTTCTGTCTAATTATGAGTTAGCTTCAGCATCCACTGACAGCACATTGCGCTTGTGGGATGTCAAGGAAAGCTTGCCAGTAAGTAATGCATCCCATATGCCTTACGTTGGCAGTTTTGATCTCTTAGCTTACCATCCTGTGTATTGAACTTCTCCTCAGCTTCATACATTTAGAGGTCACACAAATGAGAAGAATTTTGTTGGTCTCTCAGTAAACAATGATTTCATAGCCTGTGGTAGTGAAACAAATGAAGTGTTTGTATATCACAAGGTAATATTGTATTCATCCCTTTCTAGTGTTTGTTGTCAAACAACAAAAACACTTTTGGCTGCTTGAGAATTCTTACTGCTTGTAGGCTATCTGCAAACCGGCTGTTTGGCATAGGTTTGGTTCTGATATGGAAGATGCTGCAGCTGCTGCTGATGATGATGGGTCACATTTCACCAGTGCTGTATGTTGGAAGAGTGATGATAGCTCCACTTTGTTAACTGCTAACAGTCAAGGAGTGATTAAAGTTCTTGTCCTGGCTGCCTGAGTCTCATTATTAGATTAGAATGCAAGTAATGAGTAAATCAGAATTAGGGTAGAGTATTATGTCCTTAGCAGCAATTATGTAAAATGACTAGTTAATTTTCTTGTTTCCAAATGGTGATTTCTTCTGCAAGACAATGTTTATTAGAATCTAATAGTTTTGTGTATAATTATTAATATATAATGATTTTTCTCCAATCTTAAACTTTTGTTCACTTTTAAAAAAACAGTTTAAGGAAAATAATTAGGTTTTCTTGTGATTTAATGTTAATTTATCTATTCAGACTACTTATAGTTGATCTACTTTATTATTATTTTCAAATGTTTTATGATTGATGTTTGTTGAGCCTTCGGTTAATAATTTAATAAGCTAAATAGGAAGTAAAAGCAATAGTAAGAAAACGTAAAAGGAGATGACCCTGGACTCTTTTGCTTTAATAAATAATAATAAAAAAATTCAAGGAAAATATTTTGGAACCCCTCTTTGGTCTTTTGATATTAATTATCTACACATAATCTGACGTATGAATATAATACGTGATTTTCCTTATTTTGAATAATAATAATAATAATAATAATAATAATAATAAAGTTTATTAATTATTTAAGTATAACTTCCAACTTTTTCTAATTTTAATGCTTTCCTCGAGCCTCCCCATCATCTTAATTAAGTCTCACATTTAGAACTATTAACATAATCTTAAGTCTCGCATAATATTACACTATTAAAAGTATCTATTATTTTCCTTAAAAAAGCTCATATCATTTATTGAATTTGGTAGGATCTTTCAACGAATAAACACTCTAGCAAAGAAATCTAATATAAAGAGCCAAGAAGTACAGACACGCGACACGACACGGACACGGACACGGGGACACACCAACTTCTAAAATTTGGTAGACATAGACACGGCATATACATATACATACACATACACACACACACACACACACATACACATATATATATATATTATAAAATTTAGAATTAAGAAAAAATTCAGAATTCATAATATGATATATATTGATTGATGTGTTTCAAGACTTCCAATATCTTGATAGTTCATACATATTTTGTACTTTATAAGCCCCTCTCAAAAAATATGGAGCATATATATGCACTCTTCGTGGGTGTTCATGTCAGACGAGTGTCTGACACGAACACGTGCGTGTCTGACACGGACACGTGACACGCACGTGTCCGACACGCAGACACGGTTCCATTTTGTCGTGTCCGTGCTTCTTAGATAAAGAGAGAGGGAGACGGTTTTGAAAGAAGATTAACAAGAAATTCTTCTTACGAGCTCTGAGAAACAGAGAAACGGGGATTAGAAGCTTGAAGCAATAAAGAATTCTTATCATGCGATAGCAAAAAGGTCATTATTGTTCTGCCATCACTTTCTTATCACATTACGTAAGTTTTGTTCATCATTTTTTTGAAATTTGTCATTTTCATCTCTCACCATTGATCTGCAACACAACTTTTGAAGTATTTTTGTCTTGTTTGTCATTGTCATCTTTAATATGTATTTATGATATCAACCAAGCAAGCACTTAATTGTCGACATCAGATCAGCTGTTCCATGATCGCTGTTTCTGTGCTATTCCATAATTAAAACATCAACATTTAATAAAATCAAACCTCTCGGCTTTACTCTTACCTAAGCTAAGTTGCGATCGATGCCCCCTCTCCCTTTTCATTTTTCTTCCCACCTTCTTATGATGCTCGGTTTCAGTTATATTTGCTTAGATATCTCCCAAAAACTAAAATCCCACTTTGGTATTTATCTCAGGTAGCTTCTTATCTTTAAAGCTCGTGTCTGTGATCTTTTGCTTTTATTTGAATCCCCTTCTAGGTGGTTGTTTCTCTTACACCTCTGTGATTTTTGTAATGATATTGATCATCAACAACAGCAGGTAGTGGCCTTCCCTTTTGCATTGTTAAACCGCATCTCTTAATACTCTACTGCAATCCTCGACAAAAGCTCTTTCCTTTTGCACTCAAGCTCTCTTCTTTAGTTTTCTTGTCACGACCCGGTACCACATTGGGCCTATGACAACTGCCGCATACTTGAGTTAAGGACACTCACGGTATCCTTAATCCGACTATGCAAAGCTATACCCAAAGGACTTAAATACATCTTTGAACTCATATACAATCATATATGTATCAGTATACTCTCCAAGTATAGCACAATACAAAAGACTCAGAGAGTTTAACGTTACATTTCTGTTTGAAGTTACCGAAACATTGACAAGATTTTTGTTGGAGTTATGTAAATATAGTGCCCTGAAAAGCAAGTGTATTTACATGTAACTTAATTTTCTTTCAGTTACAGTTTTGTAATGAAAATATTTATTATTAATGAAA
>JAOQMQ010000002.1:14477979-14491491 GCA_027563845.1 Erythroxylum subrotundum | reverse complement strand
TGAAGGTTTGGCAAATCAAAATCGTGAAGAAGAAGAGAAAGCCACGAAGAAGATGAAGAAGGCAAGAACAAAACAATAAATTGGTCTTTCAAATTAAGAGAATCGTGAGTCTAAAGGCTTGCCTTGGCAAGTGACACTTGTCACTTGCCACATGTCCAATTTCTATGGATTTAACTAGGTTCTCTTATTTAATTTGTCCAATCAATTCCAATTCCTACTTCGATTGTCTCCCAATTTTCAATGACATATGTCATTAAATCCCAATGTCATTTAAAAAAAATTTCATTGCCATTTGACAGTTAATTCTACTACCATTTATCAATTGTCTTGCCACCTGGCATTTTTCATAGTCCAGAAATACCCAAAATTTTAGAAATTTCCCAAATTTCACCAAAAATTATAAATCAATAAATTTACTCTCCAAATCAAATTTTCAACACATAAAACCCACAATTCTCAATATATTCAATGTCAATGAATGCATGTACATTTTAATGTACAAAAATCAATTTTCACGTGTGTGTATGCTAACATTATGCATGAGCATAAAATGCATTTTTCTAATCTCTCATTGTTATTTGTCAATTACACAAATCTAGGGTTCTAACTCTTAGTATGGAAACGGGATGTTACAATTCCCCCCCTCCCCCCCAATAAATTTCATCCTCAAAATTCTTATCTGATTGATAAAAAAGGTAGGGGTATTGTTTCCTCATATGCTTCTCCGTTTCCCATTTGAATTTATCACTCAAAAAATTTCTTCCAATTGACTATAGTCAATGAAATCACTCGATCTTTCAAGTACTTATTCAGATACTACACTATCTTAATTGGTTCCTTAATACATGTATACAAATTAGATTACTCGCAAGTTTCACTTCCTGTGCTGACAATATATCTATGCTAGTTCATATCTATATTTCTTAACATACTCCCATGTAACACAATGTGAATATGATATGTATTTGTTGGTAAGATTAACTTAAGTTAATGGTCATATGTAGGAATGGCAATGGGTAGGGTTCGGTTCGGGTTTTACTTTACCCATATCCATATCCATTTTTTATGACTCAACCCATATCCATATCCATATCCATCGATTTTTACGATTTACTACCCATATCCAAATCTATTGGGTTGCTCGGGTTTTTGGATATCCATCGGGTTGTATAGCACATAAAAATATAACTTCTAAATAGAAAATATAAAGAGTAGATTTTTGCAAACGCTCCAAATCAAAATTACTTTAATAATAATAAGTCAAGATTTTGATTCGTATGTATTAAAAAATCATAAAATTGGAATAAAAAAATCATAATGTCTAGTACAAAGACAATATACATTTTTCACAATTTAGAACTGGAACAAAGATTGAAATAACTAAATCTTCAAATTGTCTTTGCGTGAACTCCACAACATTCAAAACTCCATCTCTATATCATTTGCATTATTATCATCCTATAAGAAAATAAAATATGATGAAAAATGTGAGTACTGAAGAGTAAAGTGGAGATTTTAAAGTTGTTTCTTCTTATAAAACTTTAATATTTTATTATATTTAACCATAAATATTCAAGAAAAATTAGAAAAAATAGAGTTAATAAAAAACGAGTAGGATATGGGTATCCATAGTTCGGGTTTTACTCTACCCATATTTATGACTCAACCCATATCCATATTCATATCCATCGGCTTTTACGATTTACTATCCATATCCAAATCCATTAGGTCAGGTAGTGCGGATATTAATCGGGTTGAAAATCCACTGCCATCCCTAGTCATATGCTCTCAATAACCTCATATGGGCCAATACATTTTGAGCTTAGTTTATCCTTTTTCCTTACCTGAGCACACCTTACCAGGATGATACTCTCAGAAACATTTCATCTTTCGTTTGGTAATTCACTTCTTTCAGTGTTAATACACTTATCTCTTAGGTCTATCTCACTATATTCCATATCTTCAGTGTTGATCCACCTAACTCATTTATCTTTATTGAATCACTTAATTTCTAACACAAATCAATTTCCCTTATCTACAACATCTCCAATCAATTCTAGCCTTCAACTATTTTAGGCCTCATTCATGCCAACATAAAGGCAGACGACTCTTTCTATCGTATAACGCCTCATACAATATTCTAATGATATCACTGTGATAATGATTGTTATGCTTAAATTCAATTAAAATTATACATTGACCTCATGTTCCTACGAACCCCAAAGTAAAAGCTTTTAACATATCTCCAACAGTTAAGACTGTTGGTAACTCATACCTACAGTCACTTAGTTCTACATTCGTAGCCGCTAAATGTTACTTCGGTGTATAGCTACTAGGATGTATAGCATAAGTTGTTATTTATGCTTTCTCTAATAATCTCTTTGCTCAATCATCTTTATCAGGTATACATACTTCTTTCAATCACAAAGTATCATTTTCCAATTCAAACTCAAAATTCGGATTCATTTTCGATTTCTCAGTAAGATTCATAAATTCTGAATCCTCAATTTGGGCTTTGCTAATCCTTTCATATGAAACTAATCTTAAATTTAATAGCTAATAATACTTTGATTTGAATTCAACTCAATATTATATGCTCTTCATTGCACTAGATTTGGTAACCTCAATATCTAAATTTGTGTTATTCCATTATTGAATTTTCTATTCAATGTATCATATTACAAAACTAGCCTTACTGGGAACTACTCATTTATATATTATAATCTTCAAGTAACTCTATCCATTGTCTCAGTCTTGCATTCAATTCTTTCAAACTCAATAATTACCTCAAACTTTAATGATTGTATATTTATATATAGATCTAAAATGTTTCAATGTACATATAATGTCTTGAAGCTTTCAAATTAGTTACTATTGCAACAAGTTATAAATCATATTCCAAATAATTCAACTCATGAGACTTTAACTGTCTTCATGCATATGAAATCACTTTATTATGCTGCAGCAGATTGCATCTTAATCTCTAGTGTGAAACCTCACTATATACTATATATTCTCCAAATCTAAACGATATAATTAACATCGGTGTTACAATCCCTCAAAACTTTTTTTTACATTCATTAGACGATATGATTTACACATTTTTTTCCTTGGACATTTTTGTCAAAGGGCTAAAATCAGTAAAAACTCCTTAACAGTCTCTAGTAGTATCCAATATACAACTAGTTCTAGAGAACTCGGGATCTCTTATATATGCCTTGGAGTGTCTCACTTCATCATTACCTCTATTTTCTTTGGGTCTCCCACTATGCCATGTTTGGATACTATACAATCCAACATTTTATTCGATCAAGCTAACATTCACTCTTATTGAACTTGGCATATAATTGCTTATGTCTTCATGATATGAAAGATTTACCTCAAGTATTCAAAAATATTCTCTTTACTTTTCGAATACACTTAAAATATCAGCTACGATCACAATCACTAATTGATCCAAGTAAGGTTGGAACATTTTATTCTTCAATGTCATAAATGTTGTCGAGGCATTTGTTTGTCGAGGCATTTGTCAACCTTTACAGGTATCACAGATAACTCAAGATGCCCATGATTAGTTCTCGTAATTCCTTAAGTAACTAATTCCTCAATTGGCGTAATATTATCTCATGTTATTTTTGGTTTCCCAGTTGGTTTCTTTTCTCGAATGATTTTCTCCATTCATTCGATTTCTTCTGATTTTACATTGAATTATTTTAATGTCTGTTCATTCATACTAGTCTCTCCACACATTTCAATTTATTTGCAATCTTAGCTTCCTATGTTGGTAACACATTCATCAAATCTAATTTATATCCCTTGAACATATTCACATAGAATATAGTGTGGACCTAACTTCTCCTCACGTTAGCAATAGTGTCTCCTCAAATTCAAGAATTCAATCACATAGTGGGATACTTTAGATCAAACAAAATAGATACACTCTTAGTAGCATATTAAACTTCTTATGCTTGAGTCTCCGATAGAAATGGGACTCTTGTATTCACTTCTTATTTGTTCAATAATCATTCATTTATGATTTGTTCCTTCATTGATCATTCTTAAAAATAAACTATCTGGTTTACTTAACCTAACTCGGTGAAATTCTTCTTCGAAAGAAGATTGCTTACTATTATCATCTATACTGTTCATGTGATCATTATCAATCAACTGTTTTTATCATTTCTTATTAGCCATTCTTAGTACCTCAAGAAGATCAATTTCAACTATTCCTAATTTCTCAATAAGATCAATTTCTTTCATAACTTATATGATTAGAATAACCTTTCTGATAAGGCTCAGTGAAGCAGTAAGCAAATTCATTTACTTTTATACCTTGGTATATACCATCAAGATCATTTCCTCTTATCCAGAGATGTATTTTTGACAAGTCACCAATTAATATCATTCGCTAATGATACCTGGATTGCAATTGATTCTAAACAAAATTTCTATTTTTGTGCCTACCATGATCGTGGTAGACCTTTTTACGATCATGACAGAACCAAATAATCTCAGCCATGATCGTGGGGACTATTCCATGATCGTGTCCTGTTTCTTTTTCCTTCCTTTTACTCGAATTTATCATACAAAGTAACATCAATTACTCTCTCTCAAGCTATCCTTAATTAATCATTATAAACACTTTCATATGTTACTCTGAGTCATCTTATAAGTTTACCTATGGGGGCTAAGACTGATAAGCATTTAATAAGTCACAGATCACTTCCTAAATCATCTTCGAACATATAACATATGTGCTCAATATTCTCACTTGTCATGATGATCCCATTATCAGATATGCACTCACAATAATAAACCAACTTAGCCTTAGGGGCTTTTACTTATCTCATTCTCATTTATCTCCTCTTCTAATCATCATTTATTTCATCTTTCATATGTATATTCGCAATCAATTTAAAATTATAACGGCCGGACCATCATGAAATTCTAATCTCAATTTCACAGACATATTCTTATGCTAAATGATAACTCTTATCATATTTATCAAACAATCGTTTCAAGCCCAAGTTCAACCTCTCAAGGTCATAGAAAATTTTATTTTCTTCCAACTTGTCTTGTATACTTTAAATCTTGTCATTTATATTTAGATCACTAATTTCCTTAATTAGTCCACGACAATGTATTCACTTCTATTTCACATTTGAGGATATACCACCACAGTATAATATTGATGTCATATTCAATAATACATCTATCAATACAAATGTGTTGAATCTTTATCTATCATATCTAATCAAATACTATTTCTCATTTCTAATTATCCACAAACTTTCGTTTTCTCACGTTCTGACAGATCATCATGCTTCTCACCATTTTTATCAACTCAAACTCTTAACAAATGTTCATGCGTGTGACTCATATAAATGTAACTCAAACTGGGGATTAGTTGCTACTGCCTGCTATGACATTTCTAAAACGCATGTAACTTAACACATATTTCGAAAAATGCCGGTATAAGATACTAAATCTGGGCTTTGATACCAAAATGTAACACCCCACTCTTACAAGACATGTACCCGACATCCTGAGTAATATCTGAGTACATACCCCGCAAGGGTGATATGCTAGAACAGTCAAACGATCAAACTCAGTACAAGTTTTTCAAATATCACACACATATTTAGGAAATCAATAAATATACTCTCCAAATCAATTTTTCAACACAGAAAAAACACAATTCTCAATATATCACATTTATAAATCAGTTATACTCGAAAAATGTCAATGAATGCATATATAATCATTTTAATGTGAAAAAATCAATCTTCATGTGTGTGTATGCTAACATTATGTATAAGCATGAAATGCATTTTTCTAATCTCTCATTGCTACTTCTCAATTACACAAATCTAGGGTTATAACCCTTAGTATGGAAACGAGATGTTACAATAAGAGCTTCCAAATAGCAAGAATTTTTGGATAGGAGGAATTAACTTTTGTGTAGGTTGATTTGTAGGCTCGAGAATTGTTTAAATGTTTTGAGAGCTTGCATGTAGGAGTGGATTAAATCTAAATCAGCCCTGTAAAATAGAAGATCATCTGCAAAAAAGAGGTTAGTGAGGCTAATTTTTTTTACATTTTATGTGGTGATTGAAATTGGTATTACAAAAGGCCTCGTGCTTTATAATTGCATTAAGAATTTCCATACAAAAGGATAAAGTGATAGGGGATCCCCTGTCTAAAGCCTCATGCTACTTTAAAGAATGAAGAAGGAGTGCCACTAATTAGTACAGAAAAATTTGTTCATGTAATGCATTCCATAAGCCATTTGATGAATTGAGTGGGAAACCCATATGTTGTCAACATTGTCCATAATAATTGCCAGTTGATACTAGTGAAAGTATTGTGGAAATAAATTTTCATTGTGCAATTTGGGGGGCTATTGGTTGTAGAGTATCCCTTCAACAATTTTTGTATAAGAAGAACATTGTCACCTATTTTTCTATCACTCCAAAAGGCACCTTGGTTTTCATTTATCAAATGAGCAATTTCCTTCTTCAATCTTGAGGCCAGGATCTTGGAAATTATTTTGAAGAGAAAGTTGGAAGGATTTGAGCCTTTAGGGATCAAGCACAAGAAGGCTCTATAAATCTCCTTAAGAAGGACACCATTTGAGAAGAATTTGTGGATAACATTTTTGACAAAGCTACTAACTATGTTCTAAGATTGTTGAAAAAAAATAACCATTTAATCCATTTGGCCCTGGGGCTTTCTTTCCATTCATGCCAAAAACTATCCTCTCAATCTCACTGTCATCCACTGGTTTCATTAGAAGATCGAAGTCAAGAGTAGAGATTTGTCGTAGGTTAAGTTTCCTTAGATTTGTGAGTGAGACATTAGACGATACTCTAATACCAAAAAGTGAAGTGAAAAATTTGACAGTTTCATCTTGTATATCCTAAGGATTAGGAGTAATACACCATTTTGAGAGGTAATTCAAAGATCTTATTGTAGTTTTTCTTAGCTAAGATCGAATGGAAGAAGAACTTTGTGTAGCTATCCCCATCATATAATCAGTTAATACGTGCTCTCTATTGAAGGAGAGAAGAGTGATTGCTTACTATATGTAAATAATTGGAGAGTGATATCTTCTCTTTATCAATAAGTTGATGATCATCTAGTCTAGAAGCAAGTGTGGACCGTAGCTTTACTAGTTCCAATCTGGTGGAGTTTACAGCAGAAGTGGTGGGTCTTTTTGAAGAGTTCAACATTTTGAGTTCATTTTTTATGAATTTTAGTTTTTGGATGTAACAAAACTACTTGGTTTTGACTACCAAGTAATCTACCCCCTTTCTACAAGTCACTACAAAACCTGAATCTTTTACAATAAAGTTGCTTAAACAAAATGGATGATATTTAATTGTATATTGAGTCAAGTTCGTCACAACGATGGGAGTGTGATCTGAGAATAGTGGGTTTACGAACATGGCAAAGTTGTTGGAAAAAGTGAGGAGCCAATTATCATTGACAAGAGCATGATTGAGCCTTTTCCTAATGAACTAGGTCGATTTTTTCTTATAAGACCAAGTGAAGGAGTGCCCCATGTATTTGAGATCTGTCACATTAAGATGTTCCACACAGTCCTGGAGATCAGTGGAGAAATTTTTTAGATTGGTTTTGCCCTGAGCTTCGGATGCGTAAAGAGTAGAGCTAAAATCCCCACAGATTAGCCATGGTTTGTTGATAATGCCACTGATTTGTCATAAATTATTCCATAAAACTCTTCTTTAGAATTCAAAGTTGCTAGCATAAACAAAAGAGACATTCATATCAATGTTTCCTTGCAAGAATAAGATGTGAAGATGTATAGCCTGATCATTTCCTTATAGTAAATCCATCTTTATTTCATCATATTTGTAGCAGACAATGATTCGTCCATAGGCATGATAACTATGGTTAGTAAGTAGCTTCCACTGTGATCCCAAAATGTTTAACTTATCAAGGTTCGTCGACCTAATTTTTGTTTCAAGCAAGCCAACTATGAGAGGTTTCTCTCTCAAAACAAAATCCCTTAAAGCTAAAAGCTTAGAAAGGCAATTTATTCCTTTAACATTCCAAGCTAATATAATCATATTAAATAGAAATGTTTTTAGGGTCTTTTCAATGCCCCTTTGTGATTTTCGTCTTACCATAGCCTAGAAATTTGCAATGGTTTCATCTCCCTTCACTCTCTGTAGAGAACTTAGTGGTTCATGTACCACTGACAACTTTTGAGCAACAAAAGGAGTAATAGGTGGTACTTCATTATTACTAAATTCTACTATTTGAGTAAGTGCACCCCTATACGAAACAAGTTTGAAATTAAGAGTCTCTACTTGGTTAATGTCAAGAAGAGTAGTATTGTTCATAGAGGTTGGTGTATTAACTAGTCGTAGTTCCCTCCAACTGCATCAGAAGAGTCTAGCATGGAACCATATTTTATGTTGATCAAGGACTGCTCTTCAGAAGGGGCAGCTCCATCTGATTACTTGGGGGCTTCCACTATAATAATATATAAAGGTTGGTTTAATTCAGAAACTCCCTCTACTTAAGTTCATTTATAGCAAATCTAGAATTTTAAAAACATGATTTTCTTAAGTTGGTGTTCTTCTTCAAGACCCATCAACTCCTGATAATTTCTAGACTTGAATAATTTCCCTGTTTCTTTTTAGATTTTATTTTGAGTTATGGGGGGGTGGCCTCCAATGGTATACTGTTGAGACCCCGCCCTCGTAAGTCACGTGCCGACGTCCTACGTGACATCTAGGCGCGCATCTCACAAGGTTAGTGTGCCCACAGCAAGTCAGACCCCAAAAACGAACTCATCCCACTTACTTCCGAACAGATTTTGCGATAGCTCATAAAGGAATTTCAATAAGACTTCTTCATAGCACTTGTTCCTCATTGCCTTACGTTTCTAACGACTCCAAAAACGCTCAATTTGGGTCAGAAATAAGGAAAAATTGGCCAAAACACTTTCGGGCTAAAATTAGACCGATACTAAACACTTCACCCTACTTCAATCCAGAAATTGAAAGTCTGAGGGCCCAAACTGAAATCTGATTCCTTCAGATAAGTTGTAGCTCTAGGTCTCTAGTTTATTTAGAAACAAAAATCAACTCAATCAAAGGTCAGACGGTAAAGTTATAAGCAAAAGAGTGGAGAGAGGTCGGGTCAGAGAAACATGATGTAAAAATTAAATTCATTAGTCGACTAGTCGAAGGCTATTAGTCGACTAAGTTGACTACAGTGACTGACCTGGAAAACTCTGTTCTTTTTCTTTCGATAACCCAATTTCCACAACTCATAACTTCTGTTCCAGAATTCCAAAATTTGCAAATTTGGTATCAATGGAAAGATAAAAGAAAGCTCTACAACTTCCATGAAGAACTTAAAAACCAAAACGGCCTCTAAGGGAGTCAAAAATCACCTCAAAGTATCTATCAGATAAATATCATCCCAAAAATAACAGAACTTCTAAAAGTCATAATTCTCTACTCCATTGTCCTAAAATGTCGTGCTTTATATCAATAGAAAGATAAAAAACATAAAATACAACTTTCATGAAGACCCTAAGAACAAATTCTATTTCCATAAGGGTCAAAAACCTAAGACAAACTTCTGTCCCGAAATTTCCTATTTTGATAGCACCTGCACTCAACTTCAACAACTCACATCTTCCAACTACTACATCCAAAAATTTCACATTATACATCATTGGAAAGCTATGAAACTCCTCTATAACTCTGAAGAAGGCTATTTGATCCCATTCAATCCACATCAGTCCAGAATCTGCCTCAAAGCACAACATACACAAACCCATTCCATAAAGACTTACAAAACAATGCAAAGAGACTTTTAGAACATTCATTAGCAAAACACAATAAACATGAATATCCTTCATTAATATCAAAATAGGCATTTTTACAAAGCTTTAGTGGGCATTTTTAGCCCCAATACATCAAGGTCTCAAAAATTCAAAATACAAAGAAGCTACATGAATATGATTTTTGTTCCAAAAATGCAACTAAATCCTTGTTTACAAAAGATAGCTTCAAAATTAAAAACAAGTGGGAGTGGTGACTCGATCTCAGTTCGATCACTCATTTTCTTGCTCATCGCCTACGAATGGGAAGGAAGTAGGGAGTGAGCTTCCGTAGGGGGTGAGCTTGACGGCTCGTGAGTAACACATTTATAATCAAGAACACAAGCAAAAATACTTGAATCTTTTATTTCCCAACCAAACCTTATATTGACAAAATCATGCCACAATATGTTTTCCAAAATTTACAGTTTATCAAGCAATTCACAGAACCAACATAACGATTACATCAAAATCAAATGAATACAAGTCATAAACACATAAGCACATCAGAGATGGTTCGGGTGGATCCAAACAGAACGTACTACACATTTCCGCGTAGCGGTCATGTGTAGCCGTGAACTTATGGGAGTCCGTGAGGAGCTCCATGTCACTATCGGGCAGGCGGGAAAAGCCTAAGACAAGTGCACTTGACTCAGTTAAGGGACCACCACAAACCCATATAAGCATGCATTTCACATTTTTCACACATATTGGCCAAAATGACACTTTTTCGAGAAGAAATCTTATAACATTTCATTCTTTCTAAAATCACATTCTTTTACAATCATCGAAACAATCTATAAACATTCTCACAATTCATTCCCAAGCAAAAGACATGGTCTAATTCCAAACCATTCTAAAGAGTAATAAAAGCAAAATTTTAAAGTTATTGGAAAGCAATAAATTTCATTTATTGAAAGTAAATGGTACTAGCTCATTACCTTAATTATAAATATATTACCTACCTTAAAATCCTTTGCTTTAGGCTTGCTCAAGATGCCTTTCCTCTAGCTCCTCTTGCCTCCCTTGAATTTCTTCAAAATCACAAAACCCTAATTAAAAGAGATCTTACAAATTGGAAAAACCTAAGGAAACAAAACATGAAATTTATCCTAGAACCATCTTTCCCATACTATTCCTAAGCCAATGGAACCAAAACCCCCTTCAAAAATACCAAAGAATTTGAAACAACTTACCTTAACACTTCACCCACGTTTTTGTTCTTTGACTCTAATGGAAGATTAGATCTTCCCCTTTCCTTTTCCTTTTCGAAAAACTCTTGAAAACCAACTTGAAAATCAAGAAAAGATGGAACCCTAAGCTATCTTCTTCTTCTTCTCTTCTTCTTCTCACAACCGAAGCTCCCCTCTTCTTTTCTTTGAAAATTTCGTTAACTTCCTTTCCTAACACAAGCCAAGCCTTCTTTCTTTCTTTAATGAAACAAAAATGACCCATTTGCCCCTCCTTGTAAGCCTTAAGTCCTTCCAACTTAAGTAAACTTCCAACAATGCCCTTACACATTCTTATTCTTTCAATTAACTAACAACCTAATACACTCTAACTTAAATTTAATTTCTCCAATTAATACTTCTAATTTCCATCAATCTAAGCAAATAAATCCTCCAATCATTAACAAGCTGAATAAACTCTAACCAAAAGCAATTTAATTAATCAAAACCTCAAAAATAATTTCAAATCATGCTTAAGCAATAGGAAAAGAATTTGGGGCCAAGATATACAATGGCAATGCTATCCCCCCATAACTTGCTATCACCTCCTAGACGTATGATTGGGATCTCATTTGGGAGGTCTTTGGATACTTCAATGCTAATGCAAATTCGAGCATAGTCTATTCTCTTTTTTGTAGTTGTATTCTCATTCATACATAAGTGCTTCCTAATATAACTAGGTATTTAACTGAGACACTGAGTAGACAGTTCTCAAGGGGAACATTATGGAAATTTATCCAAATAAGGAGGATTTAGATTTTGATGGTTTCAAGATTCAAACTTAGCTGCAATATTTGTAAAAAAAATTGATTGAGTCCCTAGATATCATGGACCTTCTTCAAGGATTTTATGAGCTATCGATGTGGAGGAGAAAGTGAATAGCACGAGGCTATCTTTAGAGAGTAAAACATCAGTAAGCCCTCTATTTTTCCAGAGCTTATTGGCCCATCAGGATATTAATGGAAAGGTTAGCTATTGGTCAAGAAAGAACCCCACGATTGTGGACTTCAATCTATTTGCACCTTCTTGTAGGGTTGCAAGGTTAAGGCAAACAATAAGCTTCCCCTCTATTTGGATTGGTGGTACGAAAAATAAGTTAGAGGTGAAGGGGTCGCCAACCACCTGTTTCCATGCCTTCTAGGAAGTGGATTGTAACACCCCCTATGCGGAACTTACAACCATTCACGCACATAGCAACAAAATTCTTGTACACGCATTAAAGGTATACAATTCTATTTAGTGCTATAAATACACATATTACAAAACTCCCCAATACTTAACATTATCATTTAACAGTAGTAATACATGTTTAGATTTACATGGTAATCCAAAAGAAAATGTGCAATTTCCTCTCTTCATTACATGTGCAATCATTTGTAACTAAAAAAACATTCGAAAAGTACTTTTCATCTATCTGTTGGCCTTGCTCCCTACAGATATTCCTTGTACCTCACCCCTATGACTTGGACCCACATGGATTAACACTCATGCTAAGCTTGAAAGCTTAGTGAGGAAAACACTTAGTTTGGATGACTACTCTTAGCAGTCATCCACCAAGCACACATATTCAAAAATATCACAACTCATATACCATAAATTCACACTTATAAACCAAACATTGATATTCAATGTTGATGTAAACAATGATGGCATACTTAAGCAACGTACATAATGCAAATATGCTTCAATATATTATCCATATATAAAAAATGCAAATTTGTAAGCCAAATATTGATATGATACAAATTATCTATATAATATACAATTCATCATTACAACCAATACAAATGCTCATCAATGCAAATTATTAATGTTGTCATGTATTTCATATTTATGACTGTTAATTTTCCTTTCTGTGTTAAGCCTACACATTTTCTGTGGGTGTAGATAACGGGTGACGTGCATATCCGAAGATATCAAGCTATGGATACTCGAAGGTATCGAACTGTGGATACCCGAAGGTATCAAACTATGGATACCCAAAAGCATCAAATTGTGGACACTGGTGGTGTCAAACTGCAGCAGCTGCACTGTAACCCTATAGGCATACCCATCTATCCACTACCAAGATAATAGAGCAGACACTGTAACATTTCCTTTAACCATTTTCCAATTTCACAATTCATATATTGACAAGTCATATGATATATATTTCAAGTCATAAAATCTATATATGTTTTCATACTTGCAATTCATAACTTACCATCATTAGAAGGGTGTCAAATTCACACTTTTATAATCATACTATGTTGGGCCCCGATTCATCATAAGCATGTTTAAATTATTTTGAGGTTTAATTCGAAAATTTTACTTGTGGTTGGAATAAATTGAAGAATTATTATTTAGGTTTTGATTATAAAATGAAGGGATTTAGTGTCATGTGATTAATTGATTTATTAAAAAGGATTATTTGAATTG
>JAOQMQ010000002.1:14452244-14468701 GCA_027563845.1 Erythroxylum subrotundum | reverse complement strand
TTAATGCTACCATACTAATTAATCCAAACATAATTTAACTTATCAAAACCTCAAATTAATCAAATCATGCTTAATAATAAAAAAAAATTTCAGGGGCCAACATGAAATGTCATGAAAAATGTGGATAATGATTGAAATTATTGTTTCTTATAGGTCATCAGCTCTAGGTGATCAAATTGATCAACCAGCTGACCAAGGATCAGTAGGAGCCAGTAGGGAGTCCTCGGTGCCTCGATCTGAGGAGATGCCTCTTATAGTTCCTGAAAGAAGGGAGAGGAGGTATGATAGGTTGCGGAAGCAGGGAGCTGTGGACTTCTATGGCAGCACAGACCCTGCTGAGGCCGAGGGATGGTTAGAAAGGACGAAAAGGGTATTTGATCAGATGGAATGCGAGCTTGAAGAGAGGTTCGATTATGCAGTGTCTTTACTGCAGGGCCTAGCATACCAGTGGTGAAAGACTGTTTCAAGCAGTACCACCAGGCCTTGTCAGTTGAAGTGGGAAGACTTTCTGAGGGTCTTCAGAGACAATTACATGCCCAAGATCTATTTGGACATGAAGATGCAGTAGTTCTTAGAATTAAAGCAAGGTAGGATGTCAGTGGCTGATTATGAGGTCCGATTTAATGAATTGATGGGTTATGCTACTGCTCTGATCCCTACAGAAGAAGACAAGTGTAGGAGGTTTGAGAATGAACTTAATATGGAGATCAAAACAAGGTTGGCGCGGTCAGATATGGGTACTTTCATTGAGTTAAGAGCTACTTCAATTAGAATTGAACAGCTGATGAGGGAGAAACAAGCTGAGAATGGGCAAGGATCCAGAGGGAAGCGGCCTAATGAGAGTCAGGGCAATTTTGGCAGGAGATTCAGTAAGCACCAGAACAGAGCATTCAGATCATCGGGTGGATCCAGGCAGTCAGGATCTGGGCAGAGGGGCAGGTTTTCACAGACTAGCAGTGGAAGGGGTACAAGACAGAATCAGTTTCCAGTTTGTGAGCACTATGAGAAGAGGCATAGTAGTGAGTGTTGGAGACTGACTGGAGATTGCCTCAAATGTGGCTCTATGGACCACTAGATCAGAGATTGCCCTGCTACTTTGGGAACTCATTTTGCTATCAGTGGGAGATTTGGGAGTAATCCTATAGTCCAATAGAGTAGAGGTTGTGGATCTGGACAGAGAGGCCGAGGGAGAGGCAGAGGGAGAGTTAGGAGTCCTTTCATGAGGACTGAGGGGCGGGGCAGCAGACCGCAGTCCCAGGCTAAGGTCTATGCTATGACCAGGCAGGAGGCCCAAGACTCACCAGATGTGGTAGCAGGTGCGCTTCTTATTTATGACTTTGAAGCATTTGCATTGCTAGATCCAGGATCCACACACTCCTTTATCGCACCGCATTTAACATGTAGACTGTATTGTGATAGGGAGTCATTACAGTATGGGCTAGAGGTGAGTACACCTCTAGTTAGTACTACTGCTATAGGTGAGGTCTACAAGGTGTGCTTGATTAGGATTGATCAAGCAGAGTTGGAGGCAGACCTGATAGTATTGTAGTTGAAGGAGATAAATGTGATCTTAGGCATGGATTGGCTCACTGCTCATAGGGCCATCATGAACTGCTACACCAAGGAGGTAGTACTGGAATCTCCCGGTCAGCTGAAGGCAGTTTTTTGAGGAGTTAGTCAAGCAGTGCCAGCCAAGATGATATCATTCATGAGTGCGCTGAGGTTGATGCAGGGAGGATGTGAGGCTTATTTGGCCCACATCATTGATACTAGAGCTGAGCAGAGTATACAGGACATTCCCGTGGCTAGGGAGTTTTTAGATGTGTTTCTCGATGAGCTACCTGGATTACCACCGCATCGAAAAACGGAGTTCACGATTGATCTAGTTCTAGGAGCTGCTCCTATATCTATTCCTTCATATAGGATGGCATATGTGGAACTGAAGGAGTTGAAGCAGCTTCAGGAGTTGCTGGAAAAGGATTTTATTAGACCCAGTGTTTCACCTTGGGGAGCTCTAGTACTTTTTGTGAAGAAAAAAGATGGGACTTTGAGGTTATACATCGATTATAGGCAGCTGAATAGGGTAACAATGAAGAACAAGTATCCGTTGCCTAGAATTGATGATTTGCTTGATCAGTTGCAGGGAGCTCAGGTATTTACTAAGATGGATCTGAGATCAGGGTACTATCAGTTGAAGATAGCAGAGGCTGATATACCTAAGAGTGTATTCAGGAGTAGGTATAGGCACTATGAATTCCTAGTGATGCCGTTTGGGCTGACTAATGCCCCGGCAGCTTTTAGGGTCTTGATGAATAAGGTGTTTCAGCCCTACTTGGATCGATTTGTGATTGTGTTTATTGATGATATCTTGGTGTATTCGAAGAGCAGAAAGGAACATGCTGAGCATCTGAGAGTCATTTTATAGATCATGAGAGAGAAGTAGTTGTATGCCAAATTCAGTAAGTGTGAATTTTGGCTGGATCAGGTTGTATTTCTGGGACATATAGTGACTGGAGATGGCATACAGGTAGATCCGAAGAAGATAGAGGTAGTGATGAATTGGGAAGCTCTGAGAAATGTGTCAGAGATCCGAAGCTTCCTAGAATTGGATGGATATTATCAGAGGTTTGTCGAGGGGTTTTCTTTGATCACAACCCCTCTGAAAAAACTTCTGAGGAAGAATGTAGTGTTCAGATGGAATAAGAAGTGTCAGAAGAGCTTTGAGGAGCTGAAACATCAGTTGACTACTGCACCGGTATTGACTATTCCATCAGGAATGGAAGTTATGTGGTGTATAGTAATGCTTCGCATCAAGGATTGGGGTGTGTACTGATGCAGCATGGCAAGGTGATTGCTTATGCATCGAGACAATTAAGGTCTCACGAGATCAACTATCCGGTACATGATTTAGAGCTAGTTGTAGTTGTCTTTGCTCTAAATATTTGGAGACATTATTTGTATGGAGAGACTTTCCAGATATTCACTGATCATAAGAGTCTGAGGTATTTACTAAGTCAGAGGGAGTTGAACTTGAGGTAGAGGAGATGGATTGAGCTACTGAAAGATTATGATTGTACTATTGAGTACCACCCGGGGAAAGCTATGAGCATATCGAACATGAGCATCCATATGAATTTTGTATTAAGCTAATGATGTAGTGTTGATACGTAACTAAAGCTTTGTTCAAACTCTATTTTGGTTTAGTAATGAGATTCAGAATTGAAGAAGTTCCTTTTGTGTATATTTACATTTTTCTTTGGTTGATCGTTGATGGTTGTGTGAAATTGGTAATGTGTAAGTGTAGAGTTTTGTGTTTGAATGTTGGGTGGTTCTGGGTTTCGGAACTGAAGGTTTCGCTGCGGCGAACCTTTCTCGAAGGGTAATTTCACTTGAATTTTTGTAACTTCGCTGCGACAAAGCCAAACTTTCGCCGCGCGTATTTGTCCCGAGAAGTTCTTGGATTTGATTTAGGGACTTCACCGCGGTAAAGCCAGACTTTCACCGCGGCGTATTTGTCCCGAAGGGTGCGGTTGCTCGACTTTGAGACTTCGCCATGATGAAGCCAGATGTTGACCGCGACGAACTTCTCCCGAAAGGTCTTTGAAAATGTTACCTTAGTTTCTCCGCGGCGAACCCGCTAATGCTAATGCTGAAATTCTCCTTAAATTGAAGTTATGGACTTTACCGCCTCGAGTGGTCACCTGGGGATAGGTAACGGGACCCGACCCCATTATATAATTTGGGTAAAATCATTGAAAAAGGCTAAGGCTCAACTTGTTTATTCATAAAGTTAATTTTAGGGTACGGTGATTTAAAAAAAATATACTAAAGCAAGTTGGTGAATCTAAATGCCTTCATTATATCAATGCTTTTAATTTAACAAATATGGTCTCAGCATACATAATAAAAGCAAGTTCTAAAATTATCCTACTACGCACAATATCACACATAGGAAAGAATAACAAGATCTTTAAAAATTTTGAAAATTTGTTCTTTAGGCTCAAAAGCTCAAGAAAAATATTGGGTATATATGTATGTAAATAATATGAAATTCCATTCAACTTGAATATTTCAATGATTACGAAAAATATGACTTAGAAAACTAATTTTATTCTAACCATCATCCGTTTGCATATCAATTCAAATTAATATTCAATAATAACATATAGTATGCATGGACAGATCTCAACCAATTCAAGATATTAGTTAATAAAATTTATAATTAAGATTATAATAAACATAA
Source organism: Erythroxylum subrotundum (assembly GCA_027563845.1). NCBI lineage: Eukaryota > Viridiplantae > Streptophyta > Magnoliopsida > Malpighiales > Erythroxylaceae > Erythroxylum > Erythroxylum subrotundum. The sequence continues at coordinate 14,464,458 of JAOQMQ010000002.1, read as the reverse complement.
AGAAATCATGTTAAGATTCATTAAACCTATCCCCACATTTAAAGTTGTATATTGTCCTCAATGTACATAATACAAGTAAATATGCAAGTGAGAAGGTTATTTGGTACTTTTCTGATTATGACGATTTTCTGATTTGGATCCATCCAATATGAGACTAACATCCTTGCAAAGTTTGAAAGAAAAGGATAAAAACAAACAAAAGAACTAACATAACAGACAATAAAATCCTATACTAATATGGAAGTAAAAATAAAATAAAATTGAAATTGAAATAAAATTAAAAATATCTCATGGGTTGCCTCCTATGCAACGCTTCTTTAATATCAGTAGCTATATGTATCCTGCACGTTTCCTTCATCCAGGGTCAATAATCAGTGGCTTGCTTCCATCCTTTTCTCTGCATAGGGGTTTGTAGCCTGTAAGTAAGCAAACTATTATATGATAATCAGAAGGGCATAATTGATTAGATTAATAAAACCAATAGACTCCATTAATGGCCTTTTAAGTGACAAACTGTTAAAAATGTAAGGAATAACAAAACTCCTTGTATCATTGGCTAACTTGAACATTTTGTCTTTGAGGAAGTGGGAACCCTCTGTACTTAAGGTTACTACCAACATCTCATCAGTAGTTTCCTTACTTGGTTCCTCCGTCAGTTCTTCCTTAGCCATTTTTGTCCACTCTTCTTCTTCTTCTTTTTGGACAGAGGCTTCTGGCTTATCTTCTTCAGTTATCTTTTGCCACTTTTCTACTTCCTCTTCTCGGATGGAGGTTTCTTCTTCTTCTGTAGGAATCTCTTCTTCACTACTAAGGGTGATTGCCTTTCGATATCAGTTTCAGTAGAGTTAGACAAACTCCCTTGCATCTCTTTAGATAATATATCCATCAACTGTTCGATTTGATTCACTATATTATGTATACGAGCCTTTACTTCTTGATGTCGCATGTTTGATTCTTAAATAGACTTAATCATCATATATCTCAGAGCAGCAATTACCTCCTCGCCTTCTTGAAATGTATCTTCATTCATGAAATTGAATGTTATCTCTTCTTCACTCCGAGGTGGTTGGAAGCTCAAATTATACTCTTATTGAATTCACGTTGAGTAGCTGCTCTCTAAGCAAGGCATGGCATTAGTCGATCTGTAATACTTTCATATCGTTGTTCTTATTTATACATATTCAGTTAGAGCATAGTCATTCCATACATATACGTAAAGGTTGCTCCATTCTAAACTATATGTATTTTCGTATGATGGGCTTTGAGGTCAATTGTACATGTTTGGTTGCTCCATATATACGTCAGTTGCATTTTGAAAACATGAGAAGAAATGGCTCCTTGCAATATATTGATGTTTCATATTGCAAAGACACATCTTGATTCCCATAATAATACTATATGCTCTATCCATCCATTGTGAGTTATAGCTATGAAGTTAAATATCAATTCATAAAATAAACCACCACACACTATCACTGTAGAGAAATTCAAAAGACAATTAAATGAACAAGCTAAAAATACAAAAAGATAAATAAAATAAATATAAAAGAAAAAAAATAAAATAAAAACAAAGATAAAACAAAATAAAATGAAAATGACTAGAGTAATATCATTCAATCATTCCTAATATCAAAGTCCCATAGTAACAGTGCCAAAAACTTGATTGACCTTTTTTGTGAGTGGTTAATATTTTACTACTGCAACTGCACAGTGTAGCTGTAGCTAGTATCAGCAAGTACGGGTCGCTCACACAAAGACTATGAATACTAATACTTACCCTCCCCTATAACCTAACCTAATGATTGATTTCAGATTTTTAATAAAAGGAAAATAAAAACTAAACAATTAAAGAAATAAGAAACGATAATGAATGCAAAGATAGTGGAATTCACTTAAAAAACCATCATTATTAGAAACTAGTATCTAGGTTCGAATCCCCTTAAGCCCTTAACAGATTGATCTTTTATCATGCAAATTTTTTGTTGATGTATTGGACGGTGGAGACTCCAATGGTATGCTAATAGCTGACCTCAAGTCTACTAATAACTAATCCTGAGGTCTCTAACTGAATTACATCTTATAAGATTGCGTTACCGATTTATGAGCCCCTCCATTAGGTTTGACCCTAATCTAGAAGATTTATGTCATCCTATTTGATAGTTGTAGTTTGCATTATGTTTTAATAGGTAATTTAGTATGTTTTTAGTTGTTAATTAGATGGTTTATGGATATTTAGGTTAATAATTGTGTCATTTTGATTATGTGTTTACTTTTTTAATGTTATATAGTTTAGAGCATATTATCGAGCTCTAATTTTCTGTGTTTGAGGTGTTTTGATGAGTTTGTTAGTGTTTAAGATTAGGTAAAGAACATCGGAGAAGATTTAGAGAAAGCTCGGAGGAGGAGCCAAGGCCACGATCGTGACTTACAGAAACAACCCAGCCAGGGTCACGATTGTGACCCCCTTGTCACGATCATGATAGAAGCCAAATAGGACTAGGTCACAATCAGGGCTCATTGGCCATGATCGTGATAGAAGCCCAATTTGAAGTGTCATAATCGTGACTCAGTGGCCATAATTGTGACAGGAGCAATAACAGATGTGGGGATTGCTTCTGAACTCAACTTTTAAAGGTTATTTCAGACATTTGGTCCCAGATAAAACCTAGTTTTTACCCAAAAATAGAAAAAGGATACAAAAGCAAAAGAAAGACCCTAAAGGAGAGCCTCCATATGCCATTTGAAGAAAGAAGCTAAGGAAGAGAGAGGAGAGGAGAGAGGAAGAAGGAGCTACTATTGCTGCTGCCTCTCCCAATCCACTCCAAATGAACTTCTTCATTTCATCTTATTATTTCTTTTATTTGATGTTTAAGATGGATATGATGATGATGAATTTGGGTTTAAGGATGTTCTAAACTCTTTTAGGGATTTGTTCTTGAATCAATGTTAATTTGATTGCTTTTGATGTTAATGGGTTGGGTATTATGATTTTTAGTTGTATTTGCATGTTTCAGTAATATATCAAGAGAGTGAATCGATAGCAAAATGATTAGGTTAGGCAATGAGAGTTAAAAAATCTAATAGATCACACAAACAATCAAATCGATAATTTATACGAAGAGAGATCTTGTGTGAGGACTTGATTGTCTATTAGAGTGCTTAAGATCTAATTAGATGTGGGGGTTGTTTGCTAATTGAGAGAATGTAAATTTCTTAATTCAATTCAATTAGGGTTTATGATTTAGGGTTAAAGACTATAACTCGAGAGAGAATAATCCACCCTTCAAAATTTTAGGACCGATACCAAATTAACTCATAAGTAATCAAGTTAGCATTAGATGATATGATAAATCCCTCTTTTTCATGATTGGTTAATCTTCCTTATGTGATTTTCGATTTGTCAATTAGTTCTGTTTAATTTTGATTTCCTTGCATTAATTTAGAATTTTAATTTTCAATTTATCCATATTAAGTTGCTTAATTTTCTTCTCATTTTTATTTTCATTTTAATTACACTTTTAGGCCTTAGACAAGTTATGATTCGACTAGTTCACTAATTCCTTATAGGATCGACACCTTACATTCTACGCTTACGACTCATGCGCTTGTGAAATATTAAGGGTTTTATAAAGATTAAAACTTGACCAACACTATCTCTATGGTTGCAATCAACTCCTAATTATGGTAAATCTATTCACACTATGATTTCTGAAGCTCTATGTATGAAATCAGATTATGATTTAATATTCTCAAGTTATTAGAACATAAATGAAACGCATAAGTAAATCACAATATATTAAACAACCAATTACATTAACAAAAGAAACAAATCATATCAAAGTATTAACATAAGATTCATTTAACCTAAATACTAACTAGACGTTTAATTACAAATGATCAAATACGAAATCAAACATACAATGAAAGAAAAAAGAATCACAAACAATGGAATCATAATTTTAAATCTCCCTGATTGTCTTCTATTGAATGTTTGCAATGTAGAGGCTTGATCTTGAATTCTGATGGATCTATTGACGATTTCTTCGTATTTTCCACTTCTCTATAACAAAATCTCACCTAGAGAACAACTCCACGTCTAGAAATCACCTCCCAAGGTATCCTCTTTTATTTTTCCCCTAAAACGTCACTTTTATATTGAATTCTAGGTTTTTGGGTTATGCATGGTCTCTTGCATAATCGTTCATCGGATCGTGCATAATCAAAATTTGCCACGAATCACGAAAATGCACAACCGTGCACTCCTTCCAAATCGTTGATTCTCTATTTTATGCCAAATTTTCATTTCAATTCTTCCCTTTTAAGTCCATGAAGGCAATTATCACCTGTAAACATACTTGGAGAAAATTAAGTACCAATATACAATAAAATTATAAAATATCAAGCAAAATATATCAAATATGGGTGTAAAAATATAGTCAAATATCCATCTATCACATATCATTCTTGATCACCTCCCGCAGTTCTTTTTACTCCTTCCTTCTCTTATAGTCTCTAAGTACAATCTTCTCGTATCTTCCCAATGGAGCATTAGGGTGTCTCCTCTTAAAATGTCTGAAGCACCTAAGCCTTGTCTCTCTTAATTTTTCATTAATATTATCCATCTTTAATTTTCTCTTATCATTACATTCCTCACCTTATCTCTTTTAGTAAAGTGGCACATCTAACATAGCATCCTTATCTCCACCACCATTAGCTTATGACATTGCACTTGCTTAATAGGCCACCACTCTGTCCCATAGCGTATGGTTGACCTAATCCCAAGATGATAAAATTTATCTTTGTGCTTGAATGGTATCTTATTGTCATATAAAACTCCTAATACACTTCTCCATTTAACCCACCCTGATCTGATATGGTTAACTATGTCTTCATCAATCTCTCTATTGCTTTAGATGATAGGTCCTAGATACTTAAATCACATCATAAGCTACCTTATAGACCAAAATGATACATTTTAAATACTTAGTCTTAGTCTTGCTCAGTTTAAAGGCCTTCGACTCTAATGTATCCCTCCAAAGTTCTAGCTTGACATTGACAAACAACATCTACCAAGGCACATCCCCTTAGATATTCTTAGTGATCTCATCCATTTCTACTACAAACAAAAAAGGTCTCAAAGAGGAACCTTGGTGTAGCCCAATATCGATGGAAAAATGCTATGTATCTCCTCCTAACATCCTTACTCTCATCTTTACACCTTCATACATTTCCCTAATAACTTGTATATAAGTCATGGTAACTCCCTTCACATCTAAACACCTCCATATGATTTTCCTAGGTACTACATCATACGACTTCTCTAAATCAATAAAAACCATGTGTAGGTTACATTATCTTTCCTTGTAATATTTCATTAATCTTCTAAAGGAGATGTAAAGCTTTTGTTGTGTACCTTTCTGGCATTCAACGAAACTAGTTCTCCGAGATGAGAGCATCCTTTCTCACTCTCTTTTTTGCCAGTTTGTAGCTTTCTTTTTTAATTACTCTTTCTACCTTTACGGTGCTATCCAATAGGGCTTTATAGGTACCTTTCTTGATCTTAACCTTTTCTTGTACATCTTCATTCCACCACTAAGACTCCATCATACTACCCCTAGGCCCTTTCGAAACCCCCAATATCTCTATAGTTGTATTCCTTAAAAGAGTTGCTACTCTCTCCCACATCTAGTTAGCATCTCCTTCCAATGTCCATTCTTCTTTATGTATTACTTTATCCTTAAGTTGTTCCATTGTTTCCCCTTTTAGATTCCACCATTTGACTTTAGTATACCTATTAGGACTTCTCTTCTTCCTCCAACCTTTGGTTATAAGATCTAAAACCAATAATCTATGCTGAGTTGACTAGTAAGCATTAGGTATCACCTTACAATCCTTAAAATTAGGTTGATCGCTCTGTCATCAATTTAAGTTTTTGTGGTTCTTCTCTTAAACATCACTAGGTGCTCCTCAATTTTCTTTAAAAAAGAGTTGACTATCACTAACTCAAAAGCTACCATGAGATCCAACAAAGCAGTCCCACTATTATTTCTATTACCACACATGAAACCCCCATGAGTCCATGGATATCTATCTGAGGTTAACCTTATATGACCATAAAAGTCTTCTCCTAAGATAACTCTTTTGTCATAGGGATAAGCTTGTCTTGCATCCCCAATGTAAATTCAATATAAAGATAGACTTTTAAGCAAAGTTTTGAATACAAATTGTACTAGTTTTGGTATAATACAATACAATGATGGTACCCATTAATATTAGAAACTATTTCAGATTATTTTTTAAAACTATAAAGTAGCCTCTCAATTTTTATATAATTATAATTTAAGTCTTCCATTATGATTAAAATTTAAACAATATCTCAAAATTTAATTGTGTAACTTTATTTATTAAATTTTGCATAAAATTTTTCCTTCAAATTTAGTAAAATATTTTTAAAAATATTTATAAGTTTAAAAATATTTAAATGTAATATATATGTTTATTTACCTATTTAATTTCTTAATTAGTAAATTTAACAAAATATTTTTTTAATATTTTAGTGTACCAACTTATAACACTGATATAACTCAAAATTCTTCCATATAATTTAATACGATACAAATAGATTTTATACCTTTTTTATCTATTACTAGTTGGTATATTTATATACAAATGTGAGGATAACTTTAAATTGGAATATGCAGACAATTATTTAACTTAAATGTACCTAAGTTACTTATTTCTTGTTAAATGAAAAATAAGTATTATCGATACTTAATTTTGTTACATCTTTTTTACAATTTTTTATTTTTAAAATTTTCTCAGAATATTCTCATATGCAATTACATTTACATGATTTTCATCATTTTAGGTTTAATTGCATTAATCCTAATTAAATTCTAATTTTAGATATTTATTCATAATAATTTTTTAGAAATTAAAGAATTGCATCCTAAAAAGGTATTGTAAGGTGTTGATATAATTAAGTAGCACTAATAGTTGGCTTAAAACTAGAATAGCTACATTAATATAATGTGGTGCTTATAATGAAAGCCCTATATATGATCTAAAGTTTTTGGATATGGTAATCAACTGGTTCCTTCAAACTCTTATGTACTAGATAGGTGAGATCCATTATGGTAGGCTCACAAATTCCGATGAGATGTCAACCTTGTTTGGTTTTGGTTGAGCTTGTTGCAATTCTTACCAGGGGTAATTCTATGGTTTTTATTTTATCACTCTTTCCTAATCCTCCATATGCAAGCCATGCCAGGTGAGATTTTGTGTTACTTCCTATTCACCACAAGGAACTCTCTTATCTAAGAGAGTGTCCTCTTACAGAAGGAAGAGTTTTCTAGTTTATAATTCTTGAAGTATGAGTTTTTTTTTTCTCTTCCTTCTTCCATACTGTGTCAAATAGATATATTAGATCTTCATAGTGCAGCAATCTTGCTTTATTGTTTTCTTTTCTGAATATATTATGATTGATTTCTAGTTTTATTCACTGAAATGTTGCTCCCATAATTTTTCCTTGTCATTTAGTTAAGATTATAGATTGCTTTAATTTTTTAACTACATATTAAATGAAGCTTCTTGATTATTATCATTTCCCATATGTTCTTTACCAAGTCACCTCAGTCGGTTAATTAAAGAAGGAGTTGACATCCTTTTTAAGAGATACATTTCCAAATGAACAATTGTTTTTTGCCAATTTGACACCACCATGGTATGTAGATATTGTGAATTTCTTGGTTACTAACAAATTACCTATTGGTTTGTTAACGACTCTGAGTGATAAGATGAGGAATGAATTGAAGTACTATGTTTGGGATGATCCATATCTATGAAGGCATTGTGCAGATCATTTGATCAGGAGGTCTATAGCTGAAAGCGAAACACCTTCGATCTTAGCCTTCTGCCATTCGTATACGTGTGTAGGACATTTTAGAGTAAAGAGGACGACCCATAAAGTTTTGGAGAGTGGTTTCTACTGGCTCTCTTTGTTCAAGGATGCATACATCTTCTGCAAGTCATGTGATAGGTGCCAACAGTTAGGTAACATGTACCATAAGGATCAAATGCCACAAACACCTATTCTTTTCTGTGAATTTTTCAATGTTTGGGGTATTGAATTTAAATAACCTTTCCTTCTATTTGACCTTCTGTCATGATCGTGGCCTACTAGCCACGATTGTGGCCCTTCCTTCTTGCTTTTGTCAATATCGTGGCATATTAGCCACGATCATGGTCCTCTGTTTTGGTTTGGCCCTCCTTCAAAACTCCACTATTTTTCAATATTAGCCCTGAAACACTAACAAACTCATCAAGGCACCTTAAATACACAACATTGAAGCTCAAAAGCATATTCTAACCCATAAAACACTTGAAACACAAACATTGAACTAACTAACATAATTCTAACCTAAACATGCACTAAAGAATCAAATCAACAACTAAACACACACCAAATTACCCACAAAAACATGATGTAATCTATAACTATCAAAAAGTCAGTGAGATTTTCATCCTTATTAAACTAACAGATCTATATAAGTCTCATTGTCTTTTGTTTATGTGTGACCTTCATGACATGTACATCTTGACTTTTCTTTGATTTTCTATTCAAGACCAAAATTTTATCACATGTATTAACATGAAAATGATTAGACATTCTTTGTTTTTACAACCTACATTAGCCAAATAGCCTACCCATTGATATGAATTTTCCTTTGCTAAGCCCCTTTGAGCTTTATTAGCTTTTCTTTTTGTGCTAACGACATTACATGCTTTAGACTAAACCAAATGTCCTACCTAAGCCTTAAAGCTAGTGGAGCATTTGTTAATTGTTGATGACTGTGGATGTACAAAAGTATAAGTGTGGGGGTGTGCATATTTATGGGATGGTTATTATTATTGGTTACCATTTTACATTTTATCAATGAATTCCCATGTTGATGTAGCTTCTTTAAATAAAAGTATCAAGGAGGAAATACATTTGTTTTGAAAAGTTGTTAATTATTGGTTTCTCCTCCTAAAGTTGTATTGAATGGGTGATTTGAGTATATTGCTTATGAGGTAGATGTTATTTTGGAAGGATTAATCTTTATAGTTGCAATGTACTGTTATCAATGATTTTTATGAGTGATTCCTTCTGTTTAGTTATATTTCATGTCATGAGAGATTGAGTTGAGTTGTCAAACATAGTTGTTGCATTCATCATAGCTGACGGTACCTAGTTTTAAATGAATATTTGCTTTTGCACTTGATGTTGCATTGAGTGCTACTTTTGCTTCACTCGCTTTATGGCCTTTATGCTACATTACCCAAAATACATCTCACCTTACCTTTTCCCATATTACAACCTTAGAGAAGTCCTTTGATTCATAATTATGCATGTGTCTTTTAGTGGTAGAGAAATGAAATGATAAACAAAGCTATGGAATGTCATGATCATGAATGGTGTTTGAGTGTACCATGGATATATTTTATTTAAACACAACATTTTGTCCAAGTCAACCTCTAGATTACTCAGTTTCTGAAGGTGATGATTGTTGATTAATAATGAGTGGAATCGATGAATATTGAGTTCTTGCTATGGTTTTTGAAAGTTATGTATCTTTGCTTATGATTATCTATTATTGGGAAATATGGAAAATAAGTTTTTTTGGTTTGAAGAAATAAATCTATTTGACAATCTCTTAAATCCAATCTCCAAATCAAATGCTAAACAAAAATATAAATTACTGGTCCATAATGCCAATATCTAAATACACGCTTTGATTCACCCCTACTTGGATCTTCCTTATCAATATAATAAGGTTTTGAAAAGTTACATGAAATACGGGATGAATATCTAAGTGTGAGGGTATCTTGACTCAGTATGCCAACTTGCCTACCCTTTTCTCCATAGGGAAAGATATTTCTGAAATCTCAACCAAAACACGATTAAACATATCCCATTGTTTTAATTCTTTCATACCTCTCATCAAACTATTGATCATGGACTAACAATAAGTTATGCTAATCTCGATTTTCCCTTAGGTTGTGTTAAATTAAGAGACGCTTGTTAATTAAACATAACTACCGAATAACCTAGGATACAATATCTAGATTCAATTACGCAGCCATAGTACAAAGTGGAAAACTTACAATTTTTGAGTAAGGCTGATTTGGTGTAGTAGAAAACACTTAAATGCTGCACGGTTCATTAGTAAGAAGTCCAAGTCTGTAACAGTTGGTATCAGAGCCTTAGGTTGAAGATGTCGGGGGGAAAAAATGAGATCACCAATGTCGAAGGTTCAAAGCAGTCAAGGAGAGGGAGGTCAATGTATAAAGACACCAAGGCTAACATGACTATCCATATAAATAAGCTTTCTTTGCATTTAAGGATGGCTTGGTAATGTAGTGTAAAAGCCATCAAAACTAGTGAATTAAAAGTAACACTCAATGCAACATCAAGCACAAAAACTAACATTCACTCACAATTGTGTACATCAACTATGATGAATGCAAAAACTATGTTTCCTAGCCCAAAATTCAAACTTTCATACCACAAATCGTATGAAGTATAACCAACTAGAAGGAATCAATCATACAATTGATGACAATATATTGAAACTATAAGGAGTGATCCTTCAAAGCCATATATACCTCATATGCATTGTAAGCAAATCACCCATTCAATACATCTTTAGGAGGAGAAGCCAATCACGCACAATTTTTCAAAACAAAGGTATTTCCTCCTCGATATTTTTACTCTTTGATATTTTTACTCAAACATTTTTTCTTTCTTTTCTTTTTCTTTTCTTTTTTTCTCTCTTTTTTCTTTTCATTTAAAAATTGAAAAAAGCTACATCAACATGGGAATTTTATTGATAAGACATAAAATGTCATCCCAACAATTATAACCATCCCGCACATATGCATACCCTAACACATGCTTTTGTACATCCATAAACTCAGTACCATATCATACTTTACTAAAACCAAATTCAATATACTAGACAGATATGGGTTTAGTAGAAACTCTCATCAACCCAAAATGGCTTTTCATCTTTAAATTTGACTCATTGAAATAGGTGCATAAGGTTTTAGAGGTTGGCCCTTAGTATATGAATGATAAGCCAATATTTTTACAGTAAGGAATAAGCTTGCTTCTTCTCATAACTTTAAGGCTATTGAAAACACAGATGATTCAATAAGTAAAGGGGAAACTACTACATCCTTTGATTTAGACTTTAATAATCATTAAGTGAATAATTTCAATGTTTAAACTTCCATCTTGATGCCATTAGATAAGGAATGCAACTTAGATTAGTGTCTAATGGTTCCGAACACTATATTTCCTAAGGAAAATACTCAAAATCAATATGCTTCAATCAATAATTCTTTCACACCTGCAATTAAAAGAAGATTTATAAGAAGCAACAACGATTTTCTCAACTCCTCCGGCCTCTATATGTCAATCTTAGCACGAAACATAAGGGGAATCAATAACCCTAATAAGCGATAAGTTCTTTCTAACTATCCTTTTTCTATTAAACCTATGATCTTTGGTCTTTTACTAACCAAACATAAGTTGATAAGTGCATATTTGTCTAATATTTATGTTTTAATTATTCCTTTTTATTCCTCTTATTGGTTTAATTATTGGAACTTAATTTGATTTAATATTTCTTTGTAGAGAATTATATTTTTTGCATGATGTGGGAAATTAAGAGGAAAATAGCAAATATGAGACAGCAATTAAATGGGCACAACAACGCAAATCACGTAATCACGTGGAGGAGACAATTTTAATTGCACAACAAATAGAGAAGCTAGCGTGGAATAGAGGAGAACAGAAAAATCAGCGACAGGAGGACAGCGTCAGCAACGACACTTCGGAGAGATCTTCTAGTTTTTCTTCTTTTCCTTGTTATTTAGACTATATTAATTAAGAATCTTGTTTTGTTTAATTCTGTTATGAGTAGCTAAACTGTTTTAGTCGGAAAATTCCAATTATTATGCTTTGACTCGTGAGACCTTATTGTTATGATTATTTGGTTTATAATATTCGTACTGATTCTGTTTTACTGTCATCGTTTATTAATTGATTCTGCGATTAGGGCTCGATTGTAGAGTTAGTTAATTTGCATATTGCCAACTGATTTACTTGGTGGTGTTAACTGGGTGATTAGTGTTTGTGGCAATTAGCACTAGGACATAATACTTGTCT
>JAOQMQ010000002.1:14427755-14440077 GCA_027563845.1 Erythroxylum subrotundum | reverse complement strand
CAAGCTAACCAAAATAGAATTAGGCTGTCCTATTCTTACGACTATATCCTTTGCCAATAAAGGCATCAGCCATAACAATAAGTGTTAGTCTTGCAGCAACGGAAAGGAACTTGTTTTGCCATGCATTTATCCTGAATTTGTACTTTCCAATGAGTGGAGTGCAACCTGAAAATTTTGGCTTAGCTGAGGTGATGGGTACTCCAAGGTATTTGAAGGGAGGGGAAAGCAAAGTTAGACCTACACTGCCTATCTAAGATGAACAGGTTGCTCTTTTCAATATTGACTTTTAATCCTGACCTTTCTGAGAAAAGCTTCAATATATTTAGCAAAATATTGGTGGATTGAATGTTTGCACCACTCAGAAGCATGAGATCATCAACATAGATCAAGTGAGTTAGCCTGGGTTCCTTGCATTTATGATGAAATCAAAATCTTCCATTGCAGGCTGAGAGTTTATCAAGTAGTCTAGACAAACCTTCCATTACTAGGGTGAAAAGATAAGGGAAAAGGGGGTTTCTCTCGTCTAATTGCCCCAGCATTTTGGAAAGGTTGTGTAGGAATACCATTGACAAGCACACTAGGAGAAGAGGTTTGTATGATACCATGATCCACCTTGCAAATTTTTCTTGAAGATCAACTGCTTCAAGGCAAGCTTGAATGAAGCTCCAACTATCTGCATCAAATGCTTTGTAGAAATTTATTTTTATCAAACAACTTTTAATGCCTCTCCCAGTGTTGTAATCCTTTAGCAACTCTTGTAAAAGAAGAATATTGTCTCCTATAGTTCTTCCAGCAATAAAAGCACCCTGAGCAGGATTTATGATTTCATTTAGAGCAACCTTCAGCCTGGTAGCTAGGAGTTTTGCAATGACTTTGTAAACAGTATTACAGCAGGAAATTGGTCTAAACTTAGCTAAAGAGGAAGGGTTTTGCTTCTTTGGAATGAGACAAATGAAGGTATGGTTAATTTCTTTAAGCATATTAGAGGATGTAAAAAATTCCAACACAGCTTCTATGAAGAGGTTACCTATAATGTCCCAAGATTTTTGGAAAAACCAAGTTGAAAAACCATCAAGTCCAGGGGCTTTTGAAGGGTGCAAGCTGAATAGAACGTTTCTGACTTCCTGAGCTGTGAAAGGGGTCACCATGTAGTCTTTAAGATTCTGACTTAGAGAGCAGTCAATGAATCTTTTTACATTGGAGCTAGACCGAGTTTTTTCATCAAAACCTATCAAGTTTATGAAGAAATTTCTAGTCAGCTCTTGCAAGACTGTCTGATCTGAATGAATGTTTCCCATACTGTCGCACAATTATGAGATTTTGAGTGGGGAGGAATGAAAGAATTTTGAATTAGAATCCCCTTTCCTTAGCAAATTGATTCTTGCTTTCTGCCTTAAAATAGAATTATGCAAAGTCAATAATTCTTGATGATCCTTAAGCCTTTGGATTTCAGCTAACCTCAAGACAGTGTTGTAAGGAAAATTGTAGCAGGCTTCCTGAGCTTCTTTCAGCTTATGCTTAGTATCAATTAGGCTTTTAGTATTGTCCTTGACAAAGGCCTTGAGACCTGCCTTCACAAAGTCACTGCTAACTATTGTATTCTGGCTTTGAATGATTTGGAAATTCAGGGTGATAGTATGAGTTTGGCAGCTACTGCCCAGTACTGATAATATCAGAAGATTACATATGAGGCGTCTTTTATGTTAAAAGAGGCATGTGCTTGCTTGGCAGATTAGCAAATGCAACAATCGTCTTTACTTGCTTTGCTGTAGTGGCTTCCAATATATTGTCATAGTTTAACACTATGACCTAATAATACATGAAAATGTATAGTTTTAAACACGCGTAGGCATACATTAAAAGCATTTATGTTGTCCCCCAATCAGATATCAATGCATATTAGACATGCACTATCCTCAATTCCCTATAGTGCTCCCTTCGCTGAAATGGAATGGATGTAAAAGTGTTTCTGGGATTTTAACTTGTATTTCTAACTTAACTCGTCTAGTTTTGTCCATATACTTGTGCTGGCCCGTAGGTGGTTTGCAAATAATTCATCACCAAACAGATTCGTTGGATGCAATTTTGTAGGCTACCATCACTTACTTCACTCAAATGTTAAATTATGATCCAAAACTTCAATGAAAAACACTTTACACTCTCAAATCCAATACTATTATGAACTGTAATCTCCTTTTTTTTTTCGAAGAATAACTGTAATCTCTCTTGTTGAACTCCTGACGCTGACTGTGACCGGAAATCATTGAAATCGGCCATTTCATGCATCTGTATTCTGTACTATTAATTTCGTTGACATGTAAATCTTGTAGCAACAAGAATGCTCGAGTTTCTTGGATTACATTAGCAATTTAGCACACCTTTTGGGACTTCAGACCTAACTTTTTTCTAGGCCAAGAAAATCCATGATCAGTCATCAAGTACCACAGATACACCAAGTACTTGGCCATTAGAAGTATTGATTCTGAGATGAGCGAGAGCTTACGCATTTGAAATGAGGTTTTGCAATGCACGTTAATAATTGGTACTGTGGACAGGAGCCTTTTGTAAACATCCCAGATGAAGCCATCCGTGAAGCATTGAAAGTAGTTCTTGGTATCTTGAAACTTTGAACTTTGTATACTTCCAACTATGCCAGAGCCATGGCTTGCCTGTTTACAATATGCTCACGTATGTTTTAAATGCCAGATGTTGAAAACCATCCTCTCCTTATTCACTGCAAACGAGGAAAGGTACTACGAAATTTACCTGTTTTATTTCGAGCTACTTCTTGTAATGTTAAGCTTATTTGTTTTGTTCTATGTCTAGCATCGTACCGGCTGCCTTGTGGGATGCTTCAGAAAATTGCAGAGATGGTGTCTCTCTTCTATATTCGATGAGTACCAAAGGTTTGCTGCTGCGAAGGCTAGGCTATCAGATCAGCGCTTTGTTGAATTGTTCGACATTTCCAGTTTGAAGCATTTGCCTTTGTCATTTTCTTGTTCTAGGCGATCATATGGTAGGCAAAGCACAGTAGGTCAATACTCTGTGACATATTGAGATTGTTCTTTTACTTTTGGGGTTCTTCCCCTGTATCATATTTTGCAATGGCATCACTTATTTCCTTTACGCTACTTATTCACGATTTCTTTGTTTTGCTACCTAAAAAAGTAACGAATAGGAAACCAAATTGCTTCAAAGACATGACCGACCATGGGAACAGCTCTAGAACTTCCAAAAGTAGAAACTATCAAGTATCAAATAGAAAATTGCAACACAGGAGAATAAAAACAGTTGGGATTTCTACCCTAAAAACCCATTGACAGAGACTCTCACAACATACATGAGAGTTAAGAGCAAATGAAGGAAATAAAAAGCTTGTAGAAGAAAGAATGTGGACGAGCAACAATCGAATCGCCAATGGCAAGAATGACGACTGAAACGATATCTCGGCCAAAACCCAATGTTTTCTCAATATACCTCAGTTCTTTCCAACCAGCAGACATTAACCTGTCTCCGGTGACCAATACAGGAACAGAGGCTCAAATCCAAATAAATTAATTGGTACAGAAGAACAATCATCAGAATGCGAAAGTTCAAAGCTTTTAGCTTTTAGATTTAGAAACCACGAGAGCCTTGACTCCCCAACCTAACTCAAAAACTGCGTCATGGGCGAAAAGAGTACCGAGTCCAGCTTATAAAGGGCAACTACAAAGATGCCAACCCTAGAGTATGAAATGACCTTAAGAGCCTTGTATAAAATCACTAAAACCTCCCGCATGCTTTTTATGATAATTGGTTTAACAACGTTGACACAACGTCTCGTGCCCCACTTATGATCTGATGAACGCATCCCTGTGGCTGTAGCAAACAAGTCAAAGTTGATGCCTTTCGCACGTCTCATCCTACGGTAGACAATGGCCTATCTTGTGGGTCCACCCTTAAGTGATTCAATCAAGCAATTCAGCCAACCCTGTGAGTTACTTACTGTCTAGGGTTTGCAAGACCCCATTCTCCATTTCTTACTCCCCTCCAGGGCCCAAACTTTTCTCCAAGTTTCCTTCTACTTAATACTTACCTCTCCTCTCATTCTCACCTTCGGGACTTTGCAGAGCGTAAAGGCTTTATCTTTACTTGTAAGTCCTTTTTCTTCTCATTTTGTTCATGGAACTGCAGTTCTTGCTGTAAAACTCCGAAAGATTGTTTCTTCAATCTTTATTTTCATTTGATATTTGATAAATATTTCTAGCTCTTAGTTTCTCGTTTTGTGGGTTCTCTTTTTTTCTTTTTTCCTTCAGAGTGGGAGAGACTTTAATTATGGGGAAATCTGGTGGTAGAAAGAAGAAGGGTAGTGGGGCTTCAAATCATATGTCAGGTGTTGAACATAGCCATAGTTTGAACTCAAAGTCAGTACCAGATAGTAATGGAGATGTTGACTTGGACTCGTCCATATTTTTGAAAAGGGCTCATGAGCTCAAAGAAGAAGGGAACAAAAGGTTCCAAAACAAGGACTATGTGGGTGCGCTCGAACAGTACGATAATGCTCTCCGCTTAACCCCTAAAAACCACCCTGACCGTGCCGTGTTTCACAGCAATAGGGCTGCTTGTTTGATGCAAATGAAACCTATTGACTATGACACTGTCATCGCTGAGTGTACTATGGCCCTTCAGGTTCAGCCTCGGTTTGTGAGAGCTCTCCTCAGGAGGGCTCGAGCATTTGAGGCAATTGGTAAGTATGAAATGGCGATGCAGGATGTGCAGTTACTATTGGGGTCCGATCCAAATCACCGCGATGCTTTGGATGTTGCACGAAGATTAAGGACTGCATTGGGTCCTCGACAGGAGGCTCAACAGGACCTCCAAAGCCGCCCATCTCCTGCCGCCCTTGGAGCATCTGCGGTTCGGGGAGCTCCAATTGCTGGTCTTGGTCCTTGTCTACCAGCTCGGCCAGTGTCAAAGAAGGGAGTGACCCCGGGTGTGGGATCTGTTCTATCACCAAACACTAAGCTGGAAAAGCCTCAGGTGACTATGGTTGGTGAAAACGGCCCTGAAACAAAAACTCATATGCCAAAACTTACGTTGAAACCTTTTAGCGGTTCTTCAAAATCTACTGCTAATCCAAGCATGAATGGCCAAGGAGAACAAGGCTCCTCTTCATTTGTTTCATTGCCTAACCATGGGAAGTGTTCTGATGTAGTGGTTCAGTTCAGGCCATTGAAACTTGTTTACGATCATGACATTAGACTAGCACAGATGCCCGTGAATTGCACTTTCAAAATCTTGAGGGAGATTGTGACAAAGCGTTTTCCCTCTTCGAAATCAGTTTTGGTCAAGTATAAAGATAATGATGGAGATCTGGTGACTATTACGTGTACAGCTGAACTGAGATTGGCCGAGTCTGCTGCAGACAGCCTTTTACCAGAGAAGCCAGATTCAGAGAAACCCAACTCCGTCAGATTGTTGAGATTGTACATTGTTGAAGTTAGTCCAGAGCAAGAGCCACCATTACTGGAGGAAGAGGAGGTGAAGCCTCTTGAGACAGAAGGGACCAAAGGAGATGAAAGCCTTTCTCAGTCATCACTTGATGAATCTGTTCTGGAGGCACCTGACACTGAAATCAACAAGGTAGAAAAAGATGTTCCAAAGGTAAAAACTGGAACTTTGGAAGATCCAGAGAGCAGAGAAGTAGAGATGGATGATTGGTTGTTTGATTTTGCTCAGCTGTTTCGGACCCATGTTGGCATTGATCCAGATGCTCATATTGATTTACATGAGCTTGGGATGGAGCTTTGCTCGGAGGCTCTTGAGGAGACGGTGACCAGTGAGGAAGCCCAAAGCCTCTTTGACAAGGCTGCCTCAAAATTCCAGGAGGTTGCTGCTTTGGCTTTCTTTAATTGGGGAAATGTTCATATGTGTGCGGCAAGAAAACGAATTCCTTTAGATGAGTCTGCTGGAAAGGAAGAAGTTGCAGCACAGCTTCAAACAGCTTATGATTGGGTGAAGGAGAAATATTCATGGGCCAGAGAGAAATATGAGGAGGCACTCTTGATCAAGCCAGATTTCTACGAGGGACTGTTGGCATTAGGACAGCAGCAATTTGAAATGGCTAAGCTTCATTGGTCTTTTGTGCTTGCTAAGAAAATAGATCTCTCTAGGTGGGAGTCTGCAGAAACATTTAGTCTGTTCGACAGTGCAGAAGAGAAAATGAAAGCAGCTACAGGGATGTGGGAGAAGCTGGAGGAGCTGAGAGCAAAGGAGCTTAAAGATCCTAATGCAAGCAAGAAGGAAGACATACTGAGAAGAAAGAAGAAGCAGGGAATTAAGGGTGAAGGTGAGCCCCCTGGAATTGGTAGTCAGGGTGAGATTTCACCAGAAGAAGCAGCTGAGCAAGCAGCAGTTATGAGATCACAGATACATCTTTTCTGGGGCAACATGCTTTTTGAGCGATCCCAAGTTGAATGCAAACTAGGGATGGGTGGTTGGAAGCAAAACCTTGATGCTGCAGTAGAACGCTTTCGGCTGGCTGGAGCTTCTGAGGCAGACATTTCAATGGTTATGAAGAACCATTCGTCTAATGCGGTGGAAGGAGATGAAAAGCAGGTGCGGAGTACAAACTCAAGTACTGTTGGTGAAGGCAATCGGAGCAAGGATACTGACAAATGAGACGGTGCATTTTATTTTTCCATTTTCATTACTTCCATAACTTCCCCCCGGTGTGATACGAAATAATGATACAGAATGGTTGGGAGGGAAATTTTCTCCCTGATTGAAGGGTTGATTGTGCAGTTGAGGGAATGTCGTTTTCCAGAGATGAAGGTCTGTGTTTAAGTTTTGAGGTGATATTCTGTTGGCATTCGAATGAGTTGCTTTCCTTTTTTTTTTCAATGGAAAAGTTGATGCACTCCTGATTTCTGGTGTTACCGCCCCATCTTATGGTCGTAATCCTGGATACTTGTTATCAAAAGACGAATTCATAGTTTGGCGTGTGGAGTTTAGAAAATATTTCTTGATGAAACGATTTCTGAATTGCAAATCCAAAACTCTTAAGACCATCGGATTGATGTTTGATGGTGTTGTAGTCGCATGCCAAACCAAAATGTCGAGTTGGACTCACGTCAAAACTGCCTATATGTTGTTATTTGTTTACAGGAAGAAAATATAGAAAGCACCGGGAGCTTTTATTTCAAGACAGAAGACAAGTTGTCAGCGAAGAATTTATGTCCTTTCAGTAACAATGTTGCAAGATATTTCAGGATTGGAATATCACTCAATCAAAAAAAATATAAAAAGAGCGGTACACAGAAGAGGTTTAGTCGTTTTATGCAAACATTCAGGTTCAATGCTAAATTTTTTTAATTTTAATTGATTAATTTTTTATTTAATTTTTAATTTTAATTTGATTTACTTTAATAATTTTTATTAAAAATTGATTAGTTTATTAATTATTAATTAATAAATTTTTATGCATTAAAATAAATCAACTATTTTTTATTTAATAATTTTTTAAATTAAACTTCAAACTCTTATTTGAAAAGGAACAATTTATTTAATTATATTTTAAATTTTAAATTTTAATTTAATTTTTAGCCCATTTTATGATAATTATTAGTTGAAACTTGTAAACTTTATACTTTTTATCTTATTAGTTTAATTTTTATTTTTAAATAAGATATTTACAAGTGAAACTCTCGTGGCTTTTTAAGCAAAAATAAAAAACCTTACAGAATTATAGATGGATACTTTGCTAGCAATTAATTGTACCAATGATAGAAAAGTGTGTGTTGGGACTAATTATCTACCATACTAGTTTTGACACGCGCAGATCTACTCCAAATCTCTTATTATTGTATAAATATAGGAAATATTTTAGGAATGATTTGGTGTTGTAATATCGCATACCTTGTATATTTATACATGTACATTCTGATCAATAAAACAATTGAAAATTATCAAGCCACTTTAGCATGGTATCAAAGCGAGAGAAGCTTTGCATCTGTGTGATATACAAACAACACGAGGAAGTTTTGCATCTGCGTAATGGCAGAAAGTGGAGAGGAGAAAACTCAGGGTAATGGAACAAAGAAAGGTCCATCACCTTATGATTTAAATGCAAGTGACAATATTGGAAACATGATCACGCAGGTGCAACTGAGAAGAGAAAATTATGAAGAATGGACCATTGCTATAAGAATCTCTTTGCGTGCTCGAAGAAAGTGGGGGTTCATATATGGCACCCACAAAGAGCCAAAGAAGGGTGCACCTGAGATGGAGGATTGGTGGTGTGTCCTGGATACTAAACACAATTGAACTAAACATGTGTTCCACTGTGACGCATGTGGAAAATGCGAAAAACCTGTGGGAAGATATTAAAAAACGTTTTTCAATGGTGAATGGGCCAAGAATCCAGTAACTGAAGGCGGAATTGGTGAATTGCAAACAACAGGCAATGAGCATGGTTGCCTACTACGGAAAACTGAAAACACTGTGGGATGAGTTGGCCAATTACGAGCAAATTTTGCAGTGCACGTGTAGAGGATGCACATGTGATATGGTGTCCAAACTTGAGAACTGGAGAGAGGAGGAAAATGTGCATCAATTTTTGATGGGGCTTGATGATGTAAGCTACGAAACAGTGCGGTCAAGTGTGTTGGCAACGGACCCTTTGCCTTCATTGAATTGAGTCTATGCGACTATGGTGTAGGAGGAAAGAATGAAAATGATTTCCAGATTCAAGGAAGAAAAGGGAATGGTCATGGGTCTCGCAGTGCAAGCAGGATTTAAAAGCAAAGGGCGAAAAGAGGGCAAAGACAAATCAGTAGTGTACTCTCACTGCAGAAAAATAGGACATGTTTCAAAGGGGTGCTTTCAAATTATTGGTTATCCCGATTGGTGGGGTGATTGCCCATTAACTGACGTAGGAAACAGGGAATCAAAACCAACAGTATCTGGAGGGAGGGGTAGAGGAAGCGCAGCATACGCCAAGTGGACCACATTTTTGGGGGAAGCTGCAGTACCCTTGGAATGGAAGCAGGGAGACATGAGACTGCAGGATTGAGCAACGAGCAATGGCAAACACTGGTGGACATGCTGAAATCGCACAAGACAAGCGACACTGAGAAAATGATTGGTAAGAAAGCTTGTGATGGTGGATTGTAAACAGTGGTGCCTGTAATCATATGACAGGAAGATTGTTGAACTTGTGTGAGGAACGAATTATACAAGGCTGCTAAGTGGGAGTGCCAAATGGAGAAATAGTGTTTGCAAATAAAGAAGGAACAATGAAACTTGGTGGTGGATTCGAGCTTTAAAATGTCTTATATGTGCCAAAATTAAAATGCAACTTAATCTCTGTGTCATAGTTAACACATGAAGCACAATGTGTGATAATGTTTACCAATAAATTATGTTTAATGTAGGACCTCACTTTGAGGATGTTGATTGGAGTGGGTGAACGGAAAGACGGGCTCTACATATATCATGGTGTGAGTGGCAAAGCTTGTCATACCAATGCAGACAACCAACTAGAGCTATGGCACAAAAGGTGATACAAATGGCGTTCCAGATGCTAGAAGAAGCAATCTAGAAAATGGAGTTAAAGTGCAAGGAGATGCCATGGGAAATCATATTGAGGTTGTTCAAGCAAAACAAGATCATTCAAGTGCCAACATGGAAGGTTTTCCCAGTATGGAAAGTTTTGTCAGTCCGGTCAGAAGGTCCCGAGCAAAGCGTCTGAAGGAGCTCCAAACTTATGTGTAAAACCATGTTGAAAGTGGGCTGTCCAAATATGGCAAGTCCATATATGGAAATGTTTTGGAGCCTAAGTATGTCTACATAATTGGGCTAACATACTAGTTTGGGGTGTTTGTGTTTTGAGCTTGTTTTGGGTCAAATTTGAGTTTGTTTTTTAGGTTAGAATAAGTGAAATGGGCCACATTTCAAAGGGGCCACATTGGTTTTTAGTCACTTCTATTTCAGACTTAGTTTATGGGTTCAATTTAGCTTTTTAAGTTAGAATACATGGGCCCCTTGTTAGTTTTACTTAAGCCCATTTCGAAATCCATTAGGTTTGGGTTTAATTAAGCATGTTTAAGGATTTTGTGGCCGTCATATTCACTCTCCATCTTATTCTCTCCAGCAGCCACTTCTCTCTCAACATTGAAGGTTGTCTTTTCATCTCACCCACCTTCTCCATCACGTTTTTCCACATCAGCCATCTTCTTTACTACCTTGAAGACATTTATTTCAGTTTTTTATTGTTTTGTCTTACATTGTAATGCCTATAACAAGGCTATTTTCGGTTGTAATGTTAGAACAAGTTGTAATTTCGAAATTTCATTTCTGAATGAAAAGTGAGTTTGCTTTCTTTTATGTTTATGCGCACGGTGTTCTTATTGATTGCAATTGAGTTTATCTTTTGTTATCAATTTTAATTCCTATTTCTTGTGTTCTTGAGTGCTTAACTGATTGGGGTTCAAGGGGATTTCTAAAAATTAACTTGGGTTCTTGTCATAAGTGTTCTTGGGTCTAAAAACAAATCCTAATCTGATTGCTTTGTTGAAAAACAAATTCTGATTTGATTGGTAATGAGTTCTAAGGGTCGATTAAAGGTCTTGGGGTTCCGCATCAGCTTTGCCATGCATTCATTATGTATGAGATATATAATGAAACAATATAGGATGATTAATAAATTTCATCTAGATAAGATGGTATTTATTAAAACCTAAAGACCAAAAAGATTGAGTGGGAGAGGATGCCCATGTGAGAGTCCACGGTCTCCATATGATGGCTCGTTTGCATGTGGTGAAGTGTTACTCCCCACTAGAGAACATGAATCCTAGATCTTGCATGGTTTGGGTCTCCTAAAGGATAAGTCAACTCATTGGTAGCAACTGTGACCTCCCATCGAGGCATGGTTTGCAAGTACCTTTAGTGGATGAATCAAATGGTTACATACTCAACATTTTTTATTAATAACCTGCCCACTATAACTCTGTTGATAAATGTATGGACCAATTTATGCCGCCTCTTTAAAAGTTAGGGGGGTCCCAGTTTTTATTTTAATAGATAAGATGGCCCACCATCACTTAGTCCGTTATAGATAAGAAAAATAACCATCGTATAAAGATTTAATTTTTTAAGTTTTGTTAAATCTATCATCATGCATACATGCATCATGATTTTATACAAAGTTCCAATATTGTTGACTAGTATGCTTATTCTTCAATAATTTATATTTTCAGAAATAATCACCATAATATGAATCCACTCACAATGCTCTTGACTAATAACAAATTGGAAAACATAGAGAAATTTAATGAATGGAGACATAACCTCAACATCTTTCTCCAATATGAACGACTTTTATGGGTATTAATGGACAATGAGCCTGCACCTCTGACTGACAACTCAACTTCTGAGTAAGTCCAACAACATGAGCGATGGTAGAATGCTGATAAGACTACTAAGTGCTTTAATCTGGCTTCTATTAGCGTAATGTTGCAAAAGCAACTTGCAAGCACTAAAACTGTTGGTACAATGGTCCATCACCTACATGAGATGTTTGGCGTGAGGACCAGGTTTGCAAGGTGAAACCTATCCAAACCTTTCACAATCTCAGACAAAAGCCTAGTGAACCAGTGCGGGATTACATACTTAAGGTAATCTCTGCGGTTATTGAGGCTGAGATGCTTGGGGCAGACATGGATGTGAAAACGCAGATGATGATGATCATCAATAGCTTAAACTCTTCTTTTCAGCAGTTTAAGTTGGACTATGAGCTCAACACCAAGGATTACACCTTTAGTGAGTTGATGAATACCCTCCAGAGCACGGAGGAGATATTAAATATCAAGGCTAATGGGCCTGAGGCTAATGTAGCATCTTTTTCTAAGCCCAAGGGTAAGGGTAAGCAAAAGAAGAAGGGTCCGATGAAAAAGAAGGCTCAAACAGGGGTCAAGGTCCAACCCATGATAAACAAAGCCAAAGAAGACACCAAGGGAAAGTGTTTCCAATATGGTGAGAAGGTCCACTAAAAAAGAAACTGTGTGGTCTACCTTGGGTCCCTCAAAAGCAAACCAGGTATGGATTTCCTAAGTTTGTTTGGAACTAGAAATGTGGTGGATTCATCTGATTCTTGGATATTAGATTTAAGAGCCACTAACCATGTTTGCAATTCTTTGCAGGGGTTCCAGTCAAGATAGCATTTCCTTAAACTAGGAGGCACTGACCACGTTTCGGTAGAATTAGTGGGAGTAGTTATCTTAGACTTTCCTAGTGGTCATAGGTTATATTTGGAGGATGTATATTACATCCCAATGATTGTAAG
>JAOQMQ010000002.1:14385238-14403416 GCA_027563845.1 Erythroxylum subrotundum | reverse complement strand
TAGTGTGCAGTGTTTTTGAAAAATGTACAGACTGCAAATACTGATAGTTTGTAAATTACTGAGTTTGGAGTTCATGCCATGAATTATAGTTTGGTTTTAAAAAGTTATCAATTTCGTATTACTGCTTTGTGATTGTGATGCCATGAGGAGTTTAGTGGTGGTTGTCAGTAGTGGTCTCTTATCGTAGGGCATGTACCGGAATGACCTACGGGCATTCCGGTGGGTACTCTATGGTAAGGGGGCGCTAAAATGTGTGACCGGATTTTCAGTAAAGATACTATTTAATGGCTTGAGTATCGTTGTTATCCTACATTTGTGTTGATTTAAAGATTATTATCTTGAAGTCACCTTTTCAGTCAACAAAATTAGTTTCACCATTGAAACCCTATCCAGTTTCAATTCAAAGAAGTGGACGGAGGATGTATTGAATGCTATGGAGATAGCCGTGGTTGATATAACCATACGGACAGATAGGCCATCTCGATTTACATCCATGAGCTTGAAAGCTCATAAAGCAGCCTATGAAACCTGGGATAGGTCTAACAGATTATATCTGATGACCATTAAGAGATCCATTCCTAACCATCTGCAAAGTGGACTTCCGGACATAGATATAGCGAAGCAATTTCTTGATAATGTCTCCCAGAAGTACACAGTCTCATCTAGTGTTGAGACAAGTGCCTTGATTAAAGAATTATTTTTCATAAGGTATATGGGAGAAAAGGGGAGTAATGGAGTACATATCAAGAATAATTCATCTTCACAGTAGACTGAAGATGTTGGGACTTTAATGCTTTATAATCGATTGCATTACTGAGGAGGAGAAACTCAAGTTTGTTACTCCTACAGCCCTCGAAGCAGCTTAAGGGAAGACAAAGATGAAGCCCGCTAAGTTCGAAGGTAGAAAGTTCAAATCTTCCCGCACATACTGATGTTGGTCAAACCAATGTTGATAAAGGTCCTGGGGACATAAAGAAACCAGTAGTATGAGGTTTAAAAGGAAAGACTGGGACCATCAGGATACTCTTTGGCTTGTCAATTATGAATCTAATTTGTGATAGTCACATTAGGTACATGGTGGCTATTTAGTGGAACATCTGATTAAGGTGCTTCCGCAATGCAGTAGTTCATATCAAGGATAAAGCCAAATAAAGGGAAGTAATATCTATAGGGGATGTATATACTGAACTTTGCTGTAAGGTTCATTTAGTTTTTACAAGAAACATTTTATATTTGATCTTTTGATCAATTTGGACAATGAAGGTTGAAGTTTTGCATTTAATACTTTTGTTGTATAGTTGTTGTTTAATGCAAAACATAATGGTACAACTTTCTTGTCATATGGTTTGTATAGAATGTGTCTTACCCCGAATTAGATAAATGCTTCTTCGTATCTTACTAAACAAGTTATGAAATGAAGCACCCTGATGAATGAGAAGTCATATATGGGCTAACATAAAAGTTTAAGCCACAATTCCAGAGCTAGGGTTGAGAGATTGATCAAGGAAAACATTTCTCAATTCTAGATTATGACAATCTGAGAACATGTGCTAACTATTGCAGGGGTAAGTTGACTAATAAGGATATTTATATCAACTCATGCTTCTGACTTGTTGAGTCTGATACATAAAGATATCAGTAAACCTTATACAGTTGCATTGTACAATTCTGAATGTATTCTGACATTTATTGATGATTATTCCCACTACAGTCATATGCTCTTGCTTAAAGACTGAAGGTTGAGAACTAATTGGGAAAATTCATCAAGATAGTCAGATTTAACCATGGAGGAGAATATCATGGCAAACATGGTGTTTCAGGACTTTAAAAGATCCGTTTGCCAGATATTTGGAATCAGTTAGAATAGTGACTTAATTCACTATGTCGAGTAGTTCTGAGCAAAACGGTGTGTTGCTGAAAGGCATAATTGCACCTTAAGGGACTTGAAGAAGCCGATGTAGAACAAGACTAATCTACCTGATTATCTAAAAGCTTGAAAACTCAGCCTTGCACACATTCGTGTAATGGGCTGCCCTACTGAGGTGGTATAATCCTTATAAAGAAAGATTGGATGCTTGTTCCACTCATTGCCATTTAGTAAGATATCTCGACCACGTTGAGGCTACAACTTTTACCGTAGAGAAGGAGGGACTGGAGTAGTGGAGTCACAAATAGCTATGTTTCTAGAATACGATGTCTATAATGATGGTGGGCCTATTGACCCTTCAGATGGTAGCAAGGCAGATACTACAGTTATCACATACCTGCTACTCATACAGTTAGATCCGGTGGATCTAGGTCTTTATACCATGTTTGTACAGGAACAGGAACCTGTACTTGTAGACACAAAGGTTTTTGGGATACAAGATCTAATACAGTTAAGTAAATCCACTGGAGTGAGACGACCTGTTATCCCATCTGATTTCATAGTCTATTAAGTGAATATGACTATGCTATTTGATATGTTACTTATCCAATTACTTTTACAAAAGTTGTTTCTAGACCAAATGCAAATGTGTGGTGGGATGCGATGAATAACAAGATGTAAGCCAAGAAGCACAATAAGGTTTGGGAGTTAGTTAATTTATAGTGGAACTACAAACCTGTCAGTTGTAAACGAAGTTTTTAAGACCTAAGGTATTTCAGGATAAAGTTCGGCGATTTATGGGCTCGCTTAGTTGCCTAATGGTTTACTCAGAGAGAAAGGTTGACTTTATGTTACCTTTTCTCTCGTATCCTTGGAGGATACATTTTGAGTGATTAAGGTAATTGCAACTCATGATGATATAAAGTTACATTAGATGGCTATCAAAACAACTTTCTTGAAGTGGTCTATATGGTACAACCTAAAGAATATTTCAGGATCTAGATAAAACTGACATGGTTTGCGAGTTATGCAGATCAATATATGGTTTACATCAAACCTTCCAAAAGTGATACCTTACATTTGATGAGGTTGTGGCCTCTTTTGGCTTTATGAAAAATAAAGTTAAAAGATGCTTGTACTACGAGGTCAAAGGGAGCAAAGTTATCTTCCTATTACTGCATATGGATGATATATTGCTCACGTCAAATCACTTAACCATATTGTATGAGGTTAATCAAATTTTGGTCAAAAACTTTGACATGACGAACCTTGGTGTAGCATCTTCTGTCCTAGGTATTCAGATTCATTGGCACAGATATCAACACTCATTATATCTTTCATAGAATGCATACATTAAGTATATGATACAAAGGTTTAATACGGTTAACAGTAAACCTATCGTAGCACTTGTTTCTCAAAGTGAGAGATAATCTTTGGTACAGTATCCAAAGAATAAAGTAAAGAGAGAGGTTATGAGGAATGTTTCGTATTTTAGTACAATTGATAGCCTGATGTATGCTAGGCTATGTACTAGATAGGACTTTGCATTCACTGTTTAACTGTTTGGTCAATCTTTGGTTAATCCAGTTATAGACCATTGGAATGCAGTCTAGCAAACGTTGAGATACTAAAGGAAATCAAGAATTATATGTTGACATATAAAAAAGTCAACATACTAAACCTCGTAGGGAATTCAGATTCAGATTTTAGCTATGTGTCCGGATGATCGAAAGTTCACTTAAGGTTACAGTTTTAAATTTGCAGATGGTACATTGTCGTAGAAGTGTGTTGAGAAGACACAGGTAACTTCCTCAACTATGCATGCAGAGTGCATGCTATGGGGCTGCTTCACAGACGGTTTAGCTCAGAAACTTGATTTCTGAGTTGTCTGTGGTTGATTCAGTGGCTAGACCTATTCGGTTGTACTGTGTGTTTTTAATAACAATAGAGAATATCACAGGGTCTTAGCATTTAAAGATCGATTATTTGGTTATAAAGGTGTTGATACAAAAAGGTGACATTAAGGTTTGGAGCATTTAAAGACTGAGGAACTCTAAGTCGATCCTTTAACTAAAGGACTTCACCCACTTGTGTCTGTAACACAAGTATACAACATGGGTGTTTTGACGTCTTTAGACACTATTAGTTAGGGGATCGTTATATTTGCTTCATGTTGTACATTTTGATGTATTATGATAGTATGATGGTTTATTGATAAAGATGATCATCGTTTATCCTTAGTAATACATGTTGTCATACATTGTCATAATACATATGAAAGTCTTAAGATTTGTGTCGATCTTAAGCATTTAAAAGTCATTGGGCATATATACAGATTAACCTTGTGCTTATGTTATTTAGACACATACAGTTTTAGTATAGATATCTATAAAGTTTGACATGACATAGGAGATATAAGTTTTTAATCCCATAAAGGTTCTCTAATTCAGTTTAGCATTCAGTTGGAGAACATAAATGTTTTCTCTAATGTGGTTTAGCATTTGATGAGAGAAAACAAGTTTTCTCTAATACTGTTTAGCATTCAGTGAGAGAAAACAGGATTTCTCTAATGTAGTTTAGCATAAAGTTGGAGAAATCGAGACCTAGAAACGAAGATGATATAATTTAGATCATAAAGGTATTATCGTAGTTTGCCATACTCCATTTTCCCATTCATGTTAGTGAGGTATTAGGTATACATGATTGTATTGGATCTGTGTCACACATGACATATGTATCTGATACTTTTCGGTATCGAAAGCCTTGTAGGACAGAATGATGGACTTTCATTATCTTTAGATCAAATGCTTTGTTTTTAAAACTTAGTTGACTATTCAATAGAGTGGCTTAACCGAATTTTTAAACTGTTTTTTAAAGTAGAGTCAAAACTGCAATTAATAATTGTCCAAAGGGGAGATTGTTGGACAATTTTGTCTTTTCCTATAAAGTTGGGCAACTATTAATTGCATTTTTTGGTTTTTAAATAAATTATCAGTTAAGTTACGTAATTTGATCCAGATAAAGATAATAAAGTGACCCAATAAATGATCTAGATTAATGGTCGAAGTCCGGGTGAAAAATGGATCGCAATTAGTATGAACCGGATCCATATCGGCCTTGTGATGGGGAAACCCGATATGGAAGTTATATAAAGGTTAAGGTCTCCTGCAGTTGCTCATATCAATCGTAAGCGTAAGGAATCTCTGACCCGTTAGGAGAGCTTACGTATTGATAAAACTGTAGAAAGACTTAGCCTGTGTCTCGTAGAGAGCACTTTTCATAAAAGGTCCCGGGAGATTCGTGATCGTTTGGAGTTCAAAATTGGCATCGGAATCAGAGATAGAACCAAAATCAGGTATTCTGCATTACCTTCGTTTTTAATCTTTTCATGTTGATCTTGGGTACATAATAAGGTTTGTACTACGTATTACACACATTATTCAATAAACTTTGCTAAAGGCATATTGGTCATTATATATCTTTTTATTTGTAGTTCGTGTTGTATTTATTTTCCTTAGTAAAACGAAATTGTATTTTGTAGCTAACATGAACAGTGGACTTAACTCTTGTAATTGATCAAGACAAACATACCAACTAATAAGGAAATAAAATTTTAAAGTAATTATCACGTAATAATATCCAAGATTTTATATTTTGTAAACACAAGAATTTTTGATATATTTATGAATTAATACTAGTAAGAAATAAATTAATATGGCCTAATGATTATTAATTATTAATATATATTGGGTTGAAATTTAATTCAATAAGGAATACTTTTATTAATTAATGATAAAATTTATACTATTTTTGTTAATAAAATATGTTTAAATTAACAAGAAATTTAAACATTATTAATATTTGATTAATAAATTAAATTTGAATGTGCTGCTAGTAATCAATTGGTTTGTATTTCATTAAACTATGTAATGTTAATCAATTAAATTCTATGGCTTTGTTGGAAAAGGAATAGGTTGGCAATGGGCTGGCTCCTGCCAAGTTTTTTAAAATAATTTTTAAAATTAAAAATATAGAATAATTTATATTTTAATTAGATCAGGGTCTGGGTTGCCCAGACTCAAACTTACCTGAGACCCAACTCTTCTAAGCAAAACGATGTTATTTTGCTTAGAATAATTGGACCTCCAGTTTGTCTGGGCCTGGGGCTAGGCCTGGGACTGGCCATGGGTTGACCCATTGAAAACAACTAAATTTAGGCCCATGGGCCTAAAATTGTCATCCCTAAAAAGGAATCAAGTTTTGGTAATTTATGAGTAAATTGAATTGCATTCCGAAAGAAGTTTACCAAAAAAATGGTAGAACTCGTGAATGGCATTCCAGAGAAGCACAGTAACTAAAATGGTCGAAATCGATCCATATAAATGCCCAATTGCACAATTATTGGGTCACATTCACACATCATCCTTCTGGCTACTTTGAATTACCAATTTTGCAGCCAACCCTAATATTCACAAAAATATAAATTAAAAAAGAAATACTCGAAATTAGGCGAGCAACCAACTTCTTTTATTCGTGGCCTCATATGCCCCACTACTTTGTAACTCGTAGAGGCGTGCCTAAGCAAGATTGTCCTAGGTCCCACTCGACAAATCGACGATGGTGCGGTCTAAATCATAACTCTTATCACATTTATCAGACAATTATTTCAAGTCCAAGTTCAACCTCTCAAGGTCATAGAAAATTTTATTTTCTTTCAACTTGACTTGTATTCTTTAAATCTCGTCATTTTTGTTTCTATCTCTTCTTTCCACAAACAATCCACGATAATGCATTCACATCTATATCATATTCGAGGATATATCACCACAGTACAATATTGATGTCATATTCAATAATACATCCACCAATGCAAATGCATTGAATCTTTATCTGTCATATCTAACCATATGCTATTTTTCATTTCTAAATATCCGTGAACTTTCATTTTCTCACATTCTGACAGATCATCATTCTTCTCATTATTTTTATCAGCTCAAACTCTTAACAAATGCTCATGTGTATGACTCATGTAAATGCGACTCAGACTAGGGATCAGTTGCTACTGCCTGCTAAGACATATCTAAAATGCATATACCTTGACACATATTTCGAAAAAAGCCAATGTAAGATACTAAATCTAGGCTCTGATACCAAATTGTAGTACCCCACTCTCATAGTGCGTATCTCCGAACATACCGACGGTATTCGAGAATATACTCTACAAGGGTGGTATGCTAAATAGTCAGTCAATCAAATTCATTACAATTTTTTTTCAAATAAACACTTATATGCATATTTCGGGAGGCCAATAATCAAATTGGGCCCATTCTTTTCTTTCATAAACGTCAAAATCACAATAATTATTATTACACTCATTGATCAATCTCATTTACAAACATTTTCAATTTGGAAAGTTATTACAAAATAGAATTATTCAGGTACACGTAATATAATAATTGTGGAATACACGATTTGATACAAAAATAACGAAATACAAATGCAGACGCGAACTAATCTTGACCTCTATCTCTTACTCGAATGCAATGGCTAGATTCCAATTTATCCAACTGGATATCTTCTCTAAGCCTGAAAAATGTTGCAAATTTTTTGGTAAGTTTTGCGAACTCAGTGAATGGACCATCCTCGATGACTCACTCATATCACATAACACATACAGTTCATATAATCACGTAATTCACATCATTTCATTAATAGTCATATAGCATCACACATCACTTTGAACACTTATTTCACATTTCATACTCATAATAGATCATACAACTCAAATCAGTCATTCATATGAAACATATCAAATTGTATATGCAATGCTCATGAGACTCACTTTTAATTATTGTTGTTGTGCCCGAGTGCCTGTAATTGTCCCGTATCCAATATAGATATTGGGCTCATTGATAACTGTCCTTTATCCGTTAGGGATACAGGCTCATTAACATGGTGAGCCTTTGGTTCTTAATCAATTTCTGAGCTTTAAGCTCTTTTTTCAGTGGCTACTTCGGTCACAACTGCCTTTATCTATTCATTCATTCATGTAATGAAATGCATCACATGTATTCAGTCAATCAAATGTGCTCGATGTTACACATTCATATTTACGATCATAATTATTCACATTTGTCGTCGGACCTCGGTCTGGCATTCAACATATAAGTTAAAACTCACTTATTCTGTCAAATTCACATACAATGAGTACTTCTAATACATTATTCATGCATCAAACGCCTCGGACCTTAATGTTTGAAATTATCTCAATCGCATTCACATTCAGTAGTAATTTAATGCAAAATTTAAAACAGAAAAAACAATGAAAGTAAGACCATCTAGGTCGACTCACAGTATGCTCCATATTAGCATTTTCGTCCTTGATCTGGAAACTTCTGGATGCGAACGTCCTATCATGTATCAAAATTATGCAATACACATATTGCACACACATTATTAATTGCACAATCATATAAACATTCAATTTTATACATATGTATAGGTGTAATGTATAATGCATGCTCAATTTGACTATTTCGAGTATGTTTCCTTAATCATGTCTCTTGATCACTCAAATCTTATCATTTGTATGTGTCTAGCTTATTCTTAGGTTTACACCTCAAGAACACTTGGTTATTCTAATGTCATAATTCAATAACTCGTCATTTCTTTTCTAGTATTATTTGCTCTTATAATATCCAATTCTCATTCACCTTTACTTTACTTAACATACATAACTCAAGCCCTTTAAATCACAGCTACAATCATATGAACATCTTCATTCCCATTATATTCATGCCTTTGGTGCTTTGATATCAACAATTCATTCACTAAGTTCACCAATCAATCATGCACTAAGGTTCATGGCTCAATACAATTGATTATCCTAAGCTCCTCAATCGACAATTACTTATCCTTTCCAATAAATTCAGATGGCCATGAATTTTTGTAGAGAGGAAGAACAATGTGTGAGGAGTTTGTAGTTCAAATTTCAAGTCAATTGGAGTTCCGGAGAAGAAGTTATGGCTAAAAGAGTGAAAGGTGTTCAAAGTTGTGAAACAACAGTATACCTTCACAAGCACGATCGTGCACTTCCAATCGATCCTCCTCTGTCATGATCATGCTTATGCAAGATCATGAAACTCCTTAATGACCCTTTTCTATCACGACCGTGCTTGTGCACGATCATGCATTACCTCTTATTCAAGCTTCATTCCAACTCTTCTTAAAACAGAGCTTTGGGTCAATATTGCGTGGCCATTTTGACAAGGTAAAAGAAGGATTTAGGCAAAACATTTTTCTAAACAATTATTCCTTTATTTCTTATGTTTCTAATGACACTAATTTCATTCAATTTGGTTCAGTATTATACAAGTTATACCTAAAATACTACAGATTATTCCCAAACTGCGACATAATCCAAAAACTCAACTTCAAGTCAAAATTTTAAACTCTTAGAGACATAATTCAATTTCTATTTCTTCATGAAAAATATATAAGTATGTATCTAATTTAATCTAAATCAAAACTAATCCCATTTGGATGTCTGCAGATCAAGATATGGTCAAAATACAGATGCATATTCAGTGGAAATGTTACAGCTAACACATTCCAGCACACACTTAACTTCATTTTCAACTTTATTTTGTCTCAAAGCTATCATCATGCATGTTTCACTCAACATATAAAGAAGAATAACATACTACTTACTTGTTTAAGCTTCAAGATCTTCAAATCACTCACCCTAGCTTCTCAACACCACACGATCATCATCATTTATGAGGGAGAGACTAGGTTTTTAGTTACAAAAAGAAGAG
Source organism: Erythroxylum subrotundum (assembly GCA_027563845.1). Taxonomy (NCBI): domain Eukaryota; kingdom Viridiplantae; phylum Streptophyta; class Magnoliopsida; order Malpighiales; family Erythroxylaceae; genus Erythroxylum; species Erythroxylum subrotundum. Next base: position 14,393,732 of record JAOQMQ010000002.1, on the reverse strand, counting down.
ATAGCAAAGACCTTGAAGAAACAAAAGTGAAGGAAGGCAAGATCTCAACATGATGAGGGTGAGGGTGAGAAGATCATGGGTAAAGAAGAAGAAAATGAAGAAGAGAATGAAGAAGAGAGCATATGGCAACATGAAAGACAAAGTAAGATAGTCTTTCAAATGTAATGAACGATGAATTTAATACTTGGTGAGTGTCATGATACTTGTCATGACACTTATCACTCAAAAATCCAAATAGCATCTTTTACTAATGGTACTCACTACCGGTAATCTCTAGTCCATTTGTCACCCAATTTCTAATCCAATTGTCTTCCAATTTTTAATGACATATGTTATTAAATCCCAATGTCATTAATAAAAATTCCCACACTCTTATTTCTACTACCGTTTATCATTGTTCTACCATTTGAAAATTTTTCCTGATCCAAAAATACCCAAAATTTTAGAATATTCTTAAATTTTACCAAAAATTCTAAATCACTACTTATACACGTCAACTCAATTTTTAAGACACATAATCCACAATTCACATTATAATCACATTAAATATCAATTATACCCGAAAAAGTCAAATGAGTGCACGTACAGTCATTGTAATGTGTGCAAAAATTCAAATTCACGTGCATGTATGCTATAGTATGCATGAGCATGAAGTGCATTTCTCTAATCTCTCATTGCTATTTCTCATTTATAGAAATCTAAGGTTCTAACCCTTAGTATGAAAACGGAATGTTATACATAAAGCTCGACTAGTAGTTAAAGCATATCATCAAACTTTTGGCGTTAATTACATTAATACCTTTAGTCCTGTTGTCAAACCCCATAACCATTCGCATTATTCTCACTCTTACTCTACCTCAAAACTAGAAAATTTGTCAACTTGATGTCAATAATGCCTTTCTTAATGGTCATCTCAATGAACAAGTTTTCATTTCTCAACCTCCTGGGTTCACATTTCCTCACTTTCTTTATTATGTCTGTTTTGTCTATAAAGCTCTGTATGGTTTAAAACAAGCTCTTAGAGCCTGGTTTTCTAAGTTAAGTAAGAAACTTCTAGATCTTGGTTTTGTCTAATCCAAATCTGATACTTCCCTATTCATTCACAACACTTCTGATCATATGACCTTTGTCCTGGTTTACGTGGATGATATCTTGGAAACAAGTTCTTAACCATCATTCATTACCACTCTTATTATTGATCTTAACACTACCTTCACCATCAAAGATTTATGTCCCCTTCATCCTTGGCATTGAGGCTCTTCCTACGTCTACTAGTCTTTTACTCACTCAGCATACCTACATCAAAGATCTCCTTCTTCGAATTGGTCTCCATAATCTAAACCTACATCCTCACCCATTACCCCTACCCTTCCTTTATCCAAAAATCATGGTCATACTATTTCTGCTGCTATTAAGTATCGTAGCACTGTTGGTGCCTTACAATATTTTTGCATCATTCATCCTGACATCCAGTTTGTTGTCAACAAAGTATCTTAATTCTTACATTATCCTACCGATGTCCATTGGACTGCAGTCAAATGGATTCTTCGTTATCTTAGATCTACATCTTCTCATGACCTTCACTTTATCAAATCATCTTCTCTCAACTTGCATGCCTTTTATGATGCTGATCGGGCTGGCTGTCTTGATGATCATCATCATCTGGCTACTGTATATTTCTCAGATCCAATCTCATCTCTTGGAATGCTAAGAAACAACTAATAGTTACTCGATTTAGTACTGAAGCAAAATATTGCAATATTGCTCTCACAACTGCAAAACTTTGTTGGATCACTTCCCTTCTTGGGAAAATCGACCTCTCTCACATCAAACCTATTTTTTGGTGTGATAACCATGGTACTATTTTCCTTACTTCAGATCCAGTCTCTCATGCTTGCATAAAGTAAATTAAGATCTACATTCACTTTGTTCAAGATTTAGTCACTAAGAAGTCTCTCTACATTCGCCATATTCCATCTACTGACCAGTTTCCAACATTTTTGGGACAAATCGTGATTACATATCGTCCTGGGTTTGAGAGGGGTTGATAAGATGTAATTCCAACCACTTTATTTTCGGTTAATATTTGTTATTTAGATAAGTTCTTATTTGTGGATGTAAATAGTTCTTATTTGTATCTTTTTTCTTTTTGGATTCAAGGAAACCCCGTAGGCGGGCCAAGCGGGCACACCTCTCCGAGGATCCAACTGGCGCACCACCCCACAAGCGGGCCAAGCGGGCGCACCTTATCATCGAGGGCCCAACTAGTTCTCCACTTACAAGTAAAACCCCAGCTGTCCCAGGCTCTTACAAGAGGGGCTAGCATGGAATCGAACCTGGGACCTAACCGAAGTCAAACCCCGCTCTCAACCATCGAGCCACACCTCTTTTATGTTAATATCTCTCCTTATCACATGTATCTCTATTGGTCTGTATAAAGATTGTAAACTCTCTGTAAAATATACAAGAAATACAACATTTCATCATTCATATTATAACTAACTGGTAGGCAACGATTTAAGCAAGTCATATATAACATGATACTAAGAAAGGACATCAAACGTTTCAGAATAATTAGTGCACAATTTTCCTCTTAATTCGGTTGCATACTAATAATTGGTAAGGAAAGAAGGAAAAAGCGCGGTCGCAAATTAGTGCCATGCGCATCATGTAGGTAATTGGATTCTCAGTGGTGCGATACCCCACTCAAAGCAAGGACAAGCAAGGCCTCAACCAAGAATTGGCATTATTTTGGGCCTTTGCGAGTCCGATGACGCAAATAATATATATGTATATATATTTGATTACACAATTTATCATTTATTTTTATGCAAGTGAAAGTAAGAAATACAATCGACCCAGAAAATATGGAGCTACTGACGTTCAAAAAGAAGGCCTGTATTAGTTAACAAAACAATGCCTACTTCAGGAGGAGGAGCTTCCAAAAACGGGAAGGAGGTAGACGAACGACTGCCCATTTTTGCAAGCCTATCAACGACTTAGATTTATCATTGATTAGGTTAATATATGATGATTTATGTTTGACCCTAGACAATCCCAAATTCATGAATCATGAGATTTTGCAATGAAGAAAAACTTAGGTATCATAATTCTCAATAAAATAAAAACTAAAACAAAATGGAAGGAGAGGAGGAGGACAAATGGAAGGACTGCATTTATATATAGAACCCTGTAAAGTAATTAATCCAGCAGAAGATGATGGTGATTAAATTAATTCACTGAAAGAAGATCTAGAAAATATCGAGAATCTCGAGAATGGATCGGTTGCAGACGGGACAAGAGCCTCGATTCAACCAAAGCTCCCTCGAACACACCCTGCAAAAGGTGTGCCCACATGGGATAAATGCTGCCCCTTTTCGCCTTCCCATGCACACGCAGCATACCGTATCATTCCCCTCTCCCACCTTCTCCTGCTTATTCTCTTCCGTTTCATTTAACAGCCTCATTAACGACATCTTCCACGGCGTCCCTGGGGCCGTCATACTCCCCATTATGGGGCCCTCTCTGTTTGCCAACTCGTTGACTTCCCGGAATTGTCGCTCCGCTGCTAGCGCCGCCGCTAAGTTCATGCCCGAACTCGCCGGTAACAAACAATCCATTGGATCCGAATTTCCCTCCGCTGAAGCCTGACCCATGATGACTTCCTCTAGTGGCGGCGGTGGTGATGTTGATGGGTCTTCGTCGTCACTGACGTCAACGGTGGACGGTCTAACACCCCAAGTGGCTCCACAACAACCTAACCCTTTGAGTCCGAGTCTTTCTTTTAGAGTTCTCCTCCTCCCATCTACACCCTCCATAGGCTGTTTTAGTATCAAACCCAGAATTGTACTTGCTGCTTCTCTTTCTCTTCGAACCGGTTCCTGCAATACCAAACTTAGTTGATTCATCTTTCACTCACCACAACACCCAGAAAGCAAAACTAATTCTAAATAGCAACATATGAGTTATTAACATCAAAACAAAGTCAGTTGAATTTGTAGGCTAAGAAGACACGTACAGAGAGATTAATAAAAGCAGGGGTCCCGTGATGAGTTGGTGAGAAATTAATGGGAAAACCGCTTGTATCTAATGCTTCGGGAAAGTGAGAGGAGAGAATATGGGGATTAAAAAGATGAAGAGGCTGAGGTCCATAGAAGGGACAAAAATAAATGGCCAGCTCCGGCATTAATATCAGAGTAGTGTTATTGAAGAGGCAAGCAAAACAATAAGGACAAAAATCAGAAAGAGAATTTTAAGGACAGCTTCTATATATATATATATTTTTCTTGTAGGGTGTTGTTGAGTTGCCTTGCTTTGGACTTGAGTAACGAAACCTCTCAAGTTCGTGAATTTTTATGTTATTATTGTTAGCAGAGTTTTAAACCAAAACAAGAAAAGAAGAAATGTAAGTAAAGTTAATCACAAGGGGAACCCATAGGATTGTTGTGATACGCAATAGAAGAACAGGGGAAGCGCGGTTGACGCCGGCCGAAATGCAAGTCAAAGGAAACTAACCGGCGCAGAAGCCCATACGATCTAACCATGCCAAGTGGCAGTTACCAGTGTTGGCTATTCAGATTTAAGACCCTTTGTTTTATGTTAAAGTCACATACCCAAAAAGTTACGAATAATATAAAAGTAAATATAAAAGTAAATATTTCCTTCAAAAAAAAAAATATAAAAGTAAATATATATTTATAAATTAAATTTCAAACATTATCTTTACACGTTTCAAATGCTATTATAATAATCTTCACATGTATGTACTAAAGAGTAAATATGTCATAAACAAGGACGGAGCCACAGCGAAAATAATAAAAATTATAGATATATTAAGATATCAAACAAAAAATAAAATCTGAGCTCATCTATTTTTATTAAGATTACTATTATTTGGACCCATAACTTTTTTAAATGAAAGCCTACAAATAGAGAGATAAAAATTACATACTTAATTGACTTTTTTTATTCAAATTTTCTACCCTTTTGGCTTCTTCTTCACACTACTTTTTAGCTTTTTGGCTTCTTCTTCCCCTAACTCCGCAAGGGCTACCACACCCAAAACGAAAAACAATAATTTATATTGAACGCAATTGTGGAAAGGATTCCTCCACAGGCCCTACCCCGTTCTACTGCTGATAGGTAAATTATTACTTCTTTTCTTTGAAAGAATATGTAGTACTTATAATTTAGAAATGGTTCTTGTAAGTTGTAAATTGTAATAGAGTTGATACATTTTTAATCTTTACATTCTTTTAGACTTTTAGTAAAGACGCAAGATAAGATTTCTCATTGTAGATGAAAAATCGTAGCATATAAAGTCGTAAAAATGATAATAGGGATAAAAGAAATACCATAGATGCCCTTACGAATTAAATTGAAAATAGTAGAAGTTCTCGTATTGATAAGTGAAGAAAAGACATATAAATGTATTTGGTCTGGTGTGAAGTGGTAATGATCATCTTGTGATTCATTAGAAAAGAGACGTTTAGGTTGATGTTAGTGAAGTCAAAGGTTGATGTTGATTGAATTCAAGTGACTCTTTTTATGTTTTTGATAAGCAAAAATTGATTCAATTTATTGAATTTTATCCTACTGATTTCTCTAAAGTAGAGCTTATTACTCTTGGTGATTAACTTGATAATTATATTGTTGATATGCAATCTTGCTCAATCGAATGAGAGATTCTTGGATAGTGCCTGTTTGATCACATATATTGAGAAAGATATCTTCAATAGTATTGACAATAAGAAAATGTTACAGTGATATCAAAATATAAAGACTCGTACGGAACGATTGTAATAGGTTACATGTAAAAAGTTCAAGACAATGATGTAATTTTTGTTTATCAAATATACAAATATTTGTATCTTTTTCAGTAATATAAGAGTACTTTAAATATTTTACCCCACTCAAAATAATTTCTGGGTCCGTCCCTGGTCGTAAATATGAAATATATAAAATTTTAAAATATTTATTGCATTTATTTAAATTATGTTAAACTAATATATTTAGTTATATAATCACATAAAAATTATTTAATACATTTTTATTTGTATATTTACTATTTATTAAATAAATCATTTTTTATGTATAAATAATTATTATTTTATATAAAATTTTAAGTTTTTTAATTTAGCCTTAAAATAAAAAAATTTGCAAATATTTGACTAGTATTTGGGTTACCAACTAGTATCAGTCAAGACTAACTAAAAGAGTCGTTACTGATCGGATCTCGTTCGTTACGATACGATACCCATTTAGAACTCTCAAAAGTGATTTATTAAGACTCAACTCCCAAGAGATTTCTATTAGATAAAGATTTAGGCCGCCCATCAAGTCCCTCGTGGAAATGTATAATTGTTTGTAAGGTAATAAATGAGCCAAGTTGAATAAAATCCATTTTATATTTAAAAAAAAAAAGAATGTTAAATTTTGCTTAAAATAGTTACGCGTATAAGAACATAAAATTGAAATCAATTAATTTAAGAAATTTAAAATTTGAAATCTATATGAAGTCTACCACAATTATTTTTAGACCTTATGAACGGAGTAAAATTGAATTCAATTTTGATATAAAACTTTTTTAAAATTAAAATTATAAAAAATTCACATTAACTCAAATAAAATTTTATCCGAAGTAGAAGTTTACCTATCACTATATAACTAAGAAATTGAGATATACCTTATTAAATGGCAAATGTGTCATGTCTAAAAATGTTGAGAAGTAGAATAAGAACATAATCGTATTATTAATATTATTATCCACTTAAGAAATATTATATAATAAGCTATGGTTTGGGCCGGGAGCCTCACCGATCAGGTATTGTCCCCTTTAATCGCGTGGGCGCCCGCGCATCAGTGTGAGGGCTCGAACCCAGGACCTCAGGATTTTGGTGGCATCTTATGCCACGTCTCTCACCACTGATGCAACCAAAACCCTGAGATCCTGGGTTCGAGCCCCCACACTGATGCGCGGGCGCCCACGCGACCAAAGGGGACAATACCTGACAGGTGAGGCTCCCGGCCCAAACCAAGCTAATTTAACGAAAATCATACTTAACTTATGGACAGAATAATAATATCAGATCAAGGGTGCTATGCTAATATAAACGAGTCACAATTAAATCAAGTATAGGGAAAGAAGTATATTACTGGATTAAAAAAAAGTTAAAATTATAAAAAGATTGAAATAATTAACTCTTTAATTTTTTTTCTTCATCAAAGGAGCAAATTAACATTTAGACTTTGTTGGAGAAAATTACTTTCAATCTTTCCTTTTTTAGTTTTAATAACGAAGCTAATAGTATCTAAAATTGAAGGGGACGTGATCCCCTGTGTCAGCAACTCTGGCCTTACCCTGTGCCACTCAATCTTAGCCATCTATTCATGTGACATTTGAGGGTAAATTGAAGGAATATATATTATGAAACTCTACTTGGGCTTTAAGAGTGTCACGTTGACTTTACCTTTTGCTGTTTAAAATTGGTTATCCATCTTATTCAACATTACGCTTCAAGTAGGAGAAGTAAATCTGTGGTGGATACTTAACCGAACATGATTTGCCCCTCCCACGTTCCCCAATCCGAAGAGACAAGTTACATAATCTAAAGACTGGGAGAAAGAAAATAATGCCTGACGATAGCAAGGTGCTTCCGTCTACGTAAAGCTAATGAGTTTAGTGCAATCAAAACAGATACAGAGTTAGGCGTGTGATCAAACCCATAATAATCAATTTTTTGTGGGTGTCTAATTTAATTACTCTAAGAAGTCAAATTCTTTGCGTCATAATGAACTTAAACTAATGGAAACCTTATGATGGTGATTGCATATAGCCTTAGTTTAATGGCTCAATCATTGGACTTCAACCCAATAATGAAGACACCTAATGTTGGTTCCCACCCATGGTACAGTTTTAGCATACTTGTATCTAGTTGTTGGAGGAGAGTCTCAAGGGAATATGTTATACCAAAAACAAGAAGGAAAAAAAAAAAAGTAACTACGAAGTACAAATCTCTGCTGCACTGCACATAAAGGGATCTTAACCTCCAAAGGTTGTGGAATCATGTGACTTGACTTATCTTACATTAGAAGATGTCACCTAAAATTTTTAATCTCCCAAAAAGAGGGATTGAAGATTCTTAAGTTTATTCCTCGGTTAAATATAGAAGAATAAATATCAAACAACCTTTTCTTATGGGCTCTTAACATTGTTACTTTTGTTACCTTTATGTCTGCCATGTTTGAAGTTCGCTCATCCTGAAATCTCGGATATTATCTTCAACGAGCGTTTTAACTAAAGAAAGAGATTTGTTTGGAAGAGTGTCTTGTTCTCTAAACAGGTGTTGAAGCAAGGGGTCACATGGAGGGTCGGTGATGGGCGTAGTATTTATGCGAATAGGGACCTTTGGATTCCCCGTGCGGGTAATTTTTATGTGGAGGATGGTTCTCTTTTTATCCATGATGCTTTGCGGGTTTGCGATCTTTTTGTTGT
>JAOQMQ010000002.1:14370520-14385138 GCA_027563845.1 Erythroxylum subrotundum | reverse complement strand
CTCTCCGCCGTCCATGTCTTCTGTGCGTTATTGTTCTCTGCAGGTGTTGTAGTTTCTCTCCGGCATGTGTTTCTCTTCCGACTTTGGTAAGTATTTGTTTTTTCTTTTGTTTCCTTTTGCCTTTTTGCTTTATTTTTTCCCCTTTTTGTCTTTCTTTCTTCCAAGTGGCTGTGTTTCTGTCCAGGTGTCGTATCGAGTTCCTCTTTCGATACTGGTGAGTTTTCCTCTATTTTTCCCTTTTTTGTCTTTGTAGTTTCTCTCGGCCAAGTGTTTCTCTTTCGGCTTTGGTAAGTCTTGGTTTTTCCTTTTGTTTCTCTTTCTTTCTCTGCAGGTATGATAAGTTCTCCTTCTTTTTCCCTTTTTTTGTTGTTGTTAAGTCCTCGTTTCTCTGCAGGTATGGTAGTTTCTCCCCGGCAGCTGTTTCTCTTCCGGGTTTTCGCATCGTCTTACTCCACGGGACATGAACCATGACGCCAAATGCAGAGATCCAATCTGTTCAGCACATAAGAACCAAAGAAGCCGGTTGGGATTAAAAGGAACCCTGTTGAAGGAGGATTATCAAGCCTGCTTCTAATATTGTTTGCCCCTTCGTAGCTTTCCTTTCGTCTTACTTGTCTTCCTTAGCTTTTGCTTCGTCTTACTTTTGTCTGCAGTGTTCCGCTTAGTCTTAGTTTTAGTCTTAGCTTGTCTGTCTGCTTCGTCTTACTTTTAATAATTATCTTAATAAAAAGAAACGTTTGCTCTGTCATCTTGATTATATTTTTTCCCTTCCTGAAGGTATCTTCGTGCGATTATTTGATAATATATAATCATGATATATAAACAAGTCACCCCCGTACACTTTCGTATAGATAGATCGACCACCAAAAGCGAAACTGACATAATTAATTAATTGATATGGTAAATTCCTGATTTAACATATCGTTTTAGTTTTCCCATCCGTTTTACTGCTATCGTCTTACAACTTCGTCTTACTTTTGTCGTGTTAAAACTTCCTCTTACTTCTGTCGCCGCTCCACTTTCCTATATCTCAATAGATCGACCACCGAAAGTGAAATTGAGACGCAAGAACAACTGAAAGTAAAACGAAATGAAATCATATATACTAAAAAACGTCTGAGAACAATTTCAATATTTTGAAACCGTGGAATATGTTTAAGAAATATTCTAATCAAAAATTATTCTAATGTTTGATCAACTTTTTCTATACTCATGATTATTATTAGTATTAATATCATCATCATTTTATTATTTAATTCAAAGGGCATTACTACTGCGCATGTGCGCAGTATTATTCTGCTAGTCTATTACTAACAATCAAACAACTAAAAATTAAGGAATGTAACTTGCATACCTATTCCCATGTCTTCATTCTTAGTTATCAAACATTAAAAAGCATAGCAAGTCCATAATTTTATTATAAGAATGACTTCGATGTACCCATAAAACACTACTTATGTTGATGGATGCTACTCCCCAATTGACTTGAACTAGTCTTACCAACATTTGCAAAACAATGAAAATGTCGGAGTTGCAAATGAAAATGGACAAGCGAGTGTCAACGTTATTGTTAATGACAACTAAATTGTCACGTGGTGCTATATCATTTTTCTACAAATGTAGCATATAGTTATTTGCGATGTTTTGGTTTTGTCTCGTAATGTCTTGCCAATTTTGCATAGTTAAAAATTATAGGTGACGTGCCATAAATCATAAAGAAAAAGTATTAGCTGCAAAATTTTTTTTTACCTAAAAGTATTACAAAAAAGTAGCTAAAAATCGAATGTTGTCAGGAAAAATTCTACTCCAAATGATTGACAATGAAAATAAAATGTAACCAATAATTTTTTGCTATGTTTTTATCTTTATAGCTATGTTTTTTATAACATAGCCAAATCTTATTAGCTAAGTTTTTCATAACATAGCCAAACGTTATTTGATACGTTTTTAATAATTTCGCAATATGTTTTTTGTTACATTTTTAATCTATGATATCGAACAATATGTTTTGTATATAATGCAATGACTTGGGTTTTTTATTGTGAATTATTTTTTTATTATTATAAAACTAAATTGTAGAAAAATATTATTAATTGAAAATATCAAGCATTGTATATATAAAGTAAAATTATATAAATATCATTAAATTATACCAATAAAAAAATAACATTAAAGGATGATCATTTGTTCCTATATAAGATGTTAATGAACAATTCTTACATAAAAACAAGAAATAAAGAGTTCAAGTGACAAGTTAGAAAATGTTTTGCTTAGGTTGTAAAAATATTAGAGCATAACCCGAACAATTACCTAGTGTTGTCCATGTCCATGAACCTATAATCATCCAAAAAACTTAGTTAAAATCAACTAAAATTATTATGAGTATTGGTATAATATGTATTTGGTTCTGATTAAAGCAAACACCACATAACTTTCCTATTCATAACATAATCACTCATGAGTTGCATCTTCATCCATTCTATAATCCAACCAGAAAAGTATTAGATTTAAATTATAGTACAAACAAGAAGTGAAAGAAAAAAGTATAGGAGATAGAATTTTTAGTTGCCTATCCTCACCTTTGTAGTCATTATTAGTGGACCAAAGTCTGGAGGATCTACTCAAATCATCCCAAGATAGCCTTTTAAATTAACTTGTAGGATATCTCCAAAACCCACAAGTACATTCATTTTTATAAAGTAAGGACTTGAAAGCACTTCCAAATCATGTCCTAACATGTCATTATGATTATATACACATCTAAAGCGGGTTGTATATGTAATATGTTGTGTTACATTACTTAAATTTTTAAATAAAGAAGCTTTAAACTTATTTCTAACATAAAGCATGTTTCTTATTATGTAAAATCTCAAGGCTCTAGCAACATCCAAAATATACCTATGTTTTCTTTCAACCACTCCTTTCTACTGAGGGTATAAGGACTATTATGTTGGTGTAAAATTCATATAGTACATGATAAAAATTTCAGCCATTTGATGATTAATAAACTCAGTTCCATTATTTGGTAATAGTTTTAATAGTGGTCTGAAACTAGTTTGTAATGAGGTTAATAAAGTGTTCAATAGTATGGGAAAGTTGGCTTTTAGATTGCATAAGATATATCCATACACAATGTGAAAAATCATTAATGGTAGTTAAGAAATATTGAGTTCTAGTTAAAGTTTTCATTTAATGCCATATTTTGAGATATTGTGATGCTTTTAAGAAAGGGTAATATATTTTGTTTTGCAAGTGGGCAAACATGATTAAAAAAATTTTAGGTAGAAGGTTTTGAAGTTAAGAAATATGATCTAGTTTAGAATGGGAAGCATGAACCCAATATATTGTTCCAGATAGAAGAATAACATCTAAACAAAGAAAATAATTTCCTTTATTTAACTTTAGTTACAAAGTAAACATGAAATTTTGTATAGATTCTAATGATAATTGTTCATCCTTTATTACAGAGTACAATTGAGATGGTGTAAACAAAAAACTTCAGTGTAGGTTACAATTCAATAATTAAAAGATCTTTAGAATAACACTTGATTTGGGCCTTTTTCCATTATGAAACTATAGTCATTATTCAGTTGAGCTTTCAAGCACTTAACAATTATTAGTACATCAATATAGTAATAATTTCAAGGTCTTAACTACTCTTTTTTTTAACCAACCAAAAGTCAAATTTTATAAAGAAAAAGAAGATATATTTTTTGGATCTTATTATTTTATAAGAAAACCAAAAATATTATGTAATGTGTTATATTCATGTAATGATCGTATTTAATTATATCCTGCACTGAAGCTAATTGTTCATCCTTTATTACAAAGTATAACTGAGATGGAATAAACATACATCTAAATTCAGAAACAACAACTGTAAGATTTGATTCAATGTGTGTTTTCGCTATAATGAGCTTTAGCACCTCCAGTTAGACTGCATTTGTAATTAGAGTATTAATGTCATCATCATTTTCTCCATATTTATATAGAGGAGTATCCACCTCATCCACTTGTGCAACAAACCTATTTTTGAACTTATTCCATCCATTCTTTTGTCAATCATTTCTCAGTTTAAAACCAAATTGCTTTATTATATTCTCTCTTAAACCGTTATACTAATCAGGATAGCCAACTAACTTAAAACATGTTTCTTTTATATGAATATTCTTTTTTGTAGTAATTACAATAAAAAGACATTTAAATATTTCTTAATCATTTCAATCTCACTAAAATCCTTCTCAAAACTTTGCTGAAACTTAACAAGTATATCAGAAATCTAAAAAAATTTAGATAAAGAATGATACATAAATTTTTATTTCTCATCTGCCAACACTAATGAATACATCTTGTTGACACTAAAAAAAGGTTCCACTAACAAGATCAGAATTCTAAAAGTTTCAAGTCTTTCATTTAAACTTCATCACCCTTTTCTTATTTGTCAAAGTAAAAATCTTCCTAGTAACATCACATATACAACTTGTACAAGTTTATTTAGACATATCATCCTTGTTCTTCAACTTACTGTAATACAACGCAGCAGTGAGAAATGAGATAGAGAGTGGGCTGGGTATAAGTGAGAAAGGAAGCACATTAGTCTATACTTCGCACCTACTAGAAGCCAATTAGCACCTGCCACAACTTTACATTAACTAATTGACTCAGCACTAACTTACATTAACCATAAATTAATTGAAAACACAATTACCTGGAGATGATGAACCCTTTTGAATAGGAAGAACAAACATCGCTAATTGATGGAGAAAATTTGATGTCATTAGAGATTCAGGAATCTTAGGATTAGTATATAGCACTGATAGAATTTGCTTATAATAACCATTATCACAATAGTATCAGAATGGCACCATATAAGGCATTGTATGGCAGAAAATGTCGATTGCCTCTATATTGGGATGAAGAGGGCTTGAGAATGGTTGAAGGCTCAGAATTGATACAAGATACTGTGGATAAAGTGAAACTGATCCGAAGTCGAATTAAAGCGGCACAAGATCGATAGAAGAGCTATGTGGATCAGCATCGAAGGGATATGAAATACAGTGTAGGAGACAGAGTGTTTTTGAGAGTGTCGCCTTGGCAAGGAGTGTTAACATTCGGTAAAAAGGGTAAGCTGAGCCCCAGGTATATTGGTCCTTACGAGATTATTGAGAGGATAGGACTATTGGCGTACAAATTAGCTTTACAGAATGAGATGCTCAGTTACACAATGTATTTTATGTGAGTATGCTCAGAAGATACCGATCTGACCCGACGTATATGTTACCGGTTAAAGAGATTGAAGTTGTTAGTAACCTAAGTTATGTTGAGGAGCCGATCAAGATAATGGGATATCGGAAAAAATAACTGAGAAATCGAGTAATTCCATTGGTGAAAGTCCTTTGGAGGAATCACTCGACTGAGGAAGCAACTTGAGAAATGGAGGAACACATGAGGAGACAATATCCTCATCTGTTCGAACAATCAGATAAGAATTCTGAGGACGAAATTTCTTTTAGGAAGGGTGAATTGTAATATTCCGTTACCCATGCTGAGGCGAGAATAGTGTATATGAGAGTTTATTGAGAAGTTAGAAAGTGCATTTCATGCTCATGCATAATATAGCATACACATACATGTGAATATTTATTTTTTCACTTTAAAATGATTGTACATGTATTCATTGACATTTTTTCAGGTATAATTGATTTTATAAATGCGATTATATTGAGAATTGTGGTTTTTATGTGTTGAAAATTGATTTGGAGAGTATATGTATTGATTTAAAACTTTTGGTCAAATTCAGGAAATTTCTGAAATTTTTGGGTATTTTTGGACTAAGAAAAATGCCAAGTAGCAAGACAATTGATAAATGGTATTAGAATTAGCTGTCAAATGGAAGTGAAAATTTTGATAAATGACTTTAGAATTTATTGACAAGTGTCATTGAAAATTGGGAGACAATCGAAGTAGGAATTCGACTTGATTGGACTAGTTAAATAAGAGACCTAGTTTAAATCCATAGAAATTGTCACTTGTCACATGTCCAATTTCTATGAATTTAAACTAGGTGACAAGTGTCACTTGCCAAGCCAAGTCTTAAAGTCCACGATTCTTTTCAATTTGAAAGACCATCTTCGTTTTGTCTCTCACGATTACTTTATGCTTTCTTCTTCTTCTCCTTCATATTCGTTTTTTTCACTCACTCTCACCTCATCAACATTGAAGATCACTCTCACCTCCATTTACTACTGTCATTTTTGCTATCTTCTTCATATTTTTCACTAAAGACCTATCCCTACCACCTTTAAAATGATGAAGATCGTATGATGCTTGGGAGCTAGGGTTAAGTGATATTTTGAAGATTTTGAAGCTAAATCAAGTAAGTTATGCTTTAATTATCATGGGTAGTGTTAAATGAAACCAATATGATGAGTAATTAGAGATTGATGACTTGATCATGAAACTTAGATGTGTGAGTCGTGAGTGATAAAATTAATACATTGATGTCTTGCTTTTACATGTATGATGATTAATGAACCATAAATTGTTATATAGATGCTTTTGAGTTCGAAAGATCATTGAAAATATGTATAAAATGAGTGCAGAAAATTTTTGAAGATGAAATGATGGTGTTAACGAAAATGGAGAAGTGCAGAAAATATGGTGAATATGTATGTATGACAGGTTCTGTTTTTGGTATTATGATCAAACATAGAGTATGATTTGTTTGTGATTGAAATTGATCTGAAACGGAGAGGAAATAAGCTAGAAGAGATAGACTAAGTAAAAGAGATGATCTGAGATGAAATGGATGATGAAGGGTGCTAGAAAATGTACAGATGCAGTATTTTTACTGAACATGCATCTGTATTTTAGCCATATCTTAATATTTAGACATCCAAATGGGATTATTTTAAGTTTATATTAAACTAGATAATATGGCTATATTTTTCATGAAGAAATCGAAATTGAATTCTATCTCTAAGAATTTCAGACTTTGGGCTGAAGTTGAGCTTTTGGATTCTCTCATGGTTTAGGAGCAATCCATAGTATTTTAGGTATAACTTGCAGAATATTGAACCGCATTGCATGAAATTAGTTTCATTAGAAACTTAGGACATAAAGGAACAATTTGTTAGAAGAATGTTTTGCCTAAATACTTCATTTTCCTTGTCAAAATATCCATGCAAAATTGACCCGAAGATCTATTTTGAGAAGAGCTAGAATGAAGCTTGAATAAGAGGTAGTGCACGATCGTACATAGGAGGATCAATTGGAAGTGCATGATCGTGAACATGCACAATCGTGATAATGAAGGCATACTGATAGTTGACAGTTTCGAACATCCTTCATTTTTTTGGTTATAACTTCTTCTCCTGACCTCTAAATGACGTGAAATTTTAACCAAAAAACTCCTCACATATTGTTATTTCTCTCCACCAAAATTTAGGGCCATTTGAATTCATTAGGAAAAGATTAAGTGATGAGTTTTGGGTGAAATTGATGAAATATGCTGAAATATTGTTAAATGGAGTGTTTTCATTGAACAGTCGTCTGTATTTTGGCCATATCTTGAAGGATCAAATTTTATTTCTATCTTTAAGAATTCCAAAATCTGGCTTGAATTTGAGTACAGAGTACTGTTACAGTTTAAGAACAATCCGAAGTGTTTTGAGTATAACTTTCAGTATACTAAATCAAATTGTATGATCTTGGTGTCATTAGAAACTTAAGAAATAGGGGATAAATTGTCTAGAAGAAAGTGTTGCCTAAATACTCCATTTTCATTGTCTTAATGACCATGAAAAGTTGACCCGAAAGTCTGTTTTGAGAAAAAACTGAAATGATTAATTGAATGATGAACTTAAACTAAATTTGTTTTATTGAGGTGTAATCCTAAGTTCAAATCATACGTATATGAGTTTTGATAAATGAGTGATCGTGTGATGAGAATAATGGATATATACCTAGGGTTGTCATTGAGCATGCATAGTACATAATTCATATATACTTATGTGCATAAATGAGTGTTTAAATAACTATGTAAATTTGAGATATGTGTAAATGTATATTGCATGATATAGAGGAGCATTTAGAGCGTCAACATCCAGACGTTGCTAGGACTTCAAGGCAATAGCTTTCTGGAGCAACCTGTGAGTAACTTAGATGGTCTCGCTTGATTACTTGTTTGTTTTAAATTCTGTATTGAATTATTTTATGAATATGATTGTGTTGATTTACGGCTTTGAAAGTTAGAGGCATTTGATGCATGGATGTGATATTGGAAGTGCTCCTTGTATGTGAATCTGATTGAAATAAGTGTAGTCAACAATTTTGTTGAATACCGGATCAAGGTCCGATGATAAATGTGTTCTGAATGTGAATATTAAATCATGTGATTGATTGAGAATGTGAGAATGTGATGCATTTCATTACATGAATGCATGAAAGATAAAGGCAATTGTGATCGGAGTCGCCATTAACAAGAGCTTAAAGCTCAGTATGTGATAAAAGCCTCTGGCTTAGTTGCCATTGTACTCGGTATCCATTAAAGGATATGGGATATTATCTTATATAGGCTTAGTATCCATAAGGGATATGGGCTAGTGAAAGGCACTCGGTCATAACAAAATAATAAATGAAAGTGAGTCTCATGAGCATTGCATTTATAATTGATATGTGTATTATAAATGGTTTTAATGATCGGTATGATTACTCTGAATGTGATATGTGATGCTACATGATAAATGAGATGATGTGAATTATGTGATTGTATAAGATGATGCGATGTATAAATTGAGTGAACCATTAAGGATGATTACCTCACTGAGTTTCCAAAACTCACAAAAATTGCAACATTGACATTTCAGGTATTGAGAGAGGACACTAGTGACAAAGAGACTCTACAAGAAGCATAGTTATTGTACTTTTAGATTAGAGAAATGACTCAAAGGTCAGTCAGTTTAGAATGGAGGATTAGATAGAAATTTTTGTATAATTCCTCTTTCATGTATCATGATTTGTATTAGGTTTTGACGACGTACATATTTAGATGAATTTGTAAAATTTCAATATACATATTTGGTTTTTATGAAATGAAATGAGGAATTCTGTTTTAAAATATTGTGACATTTATGTATTTATGATGATGCTATGATTAAGTTAGTGATGTGAGTGCCCTAACATGCCACTCTTGCAGGGTACGTATTCGGATATCACTCAGGATGTCGGGTACGTGTCCTGCGAGAGTGGGGTGCTACATAGCCTACATAACTTTGAGTTTTTCCTAAATTTCTACACTTTTCTACTCCAAAATTTCTGCATCCTTCATTTTGTGATTGAAACCCCTTTCTATTTCCATCTTGTTCTTGGAGTATCCTTGCTTGTTGGAAGATTAAGTTAACTTGAAGATTGAGGTGGAATTATGGCTAATCAAGTAAGTGATTTTTGATCTCTATGGCATGTTAAAATAGAAACATTCATGATGATTAAATTGAGATGAGTGATATGTAGGGTTGATGTTGAAGTTGTGTTGGAATTTGATGTTTTGTTTTTTATGCTTGAAAATAGTGGATTATATGGATGGTTTAGGTTGAGATTTAAAGTGTAAATTATGATGCAACTATGCAGAAAAATGGGTATATTGGGAGTGTGCTTGAAATTGATAAGTTAGGGCCATATGTATGAAGGTGAATGATAGTTCTGTTTTGATTATAATGTATGAAAGACTATAATTTATGCGTTATCAATTGAATGATTTTGAGTTGGAGTTGTGATGAAATTGATAAGGGAATAAAGTGTAATTTAGGTATAATTGAGGTATGATTAATAGATTAGTATGATGGTATTAAAATTTGGAAAAATATTGAAGGAAAGGGATGGTGAACCATCTGTTCACCCATTCCACGACCGTGGAAGCAGTATGACCTGCTTCCCACGATCATGGGAAATGACCTGGAGAAAAAAAGTTTCTATTTTGTCTTTCCACGATCATGGAAAGGTATCCACGATCGTAGGAAATGCTTGGGAAGTGAAAAACTCTGCTTTGTTTGATTTTTTAACAAACTAAGGATAAGTTACTTTACTTTGGTGTATTTGGATTTGATTAAGGTTTGAAATGAACTTAGATGGTTGTTTGATTGATTGATTAAGGGTTTGATAAGTTTAAGTTGATAATTGCTGTTAGAATTAAGGAATGGATTGTTTGATATCAACGTATGTAAATTTGGGAAGTATGAGTTATTAAAGAAATGAAGTATGAGTTATTAAAGAAATGAAGGTGTTCTTATGGATGCAAATGTGATGCAAGGGATATAAGTCATGAATTAGGTATGATTGAATGAGAATTGGGAAGTTGTGTGAGTATGGAATGTTAAGAAGGGATGGATAAATGTAAGATTGAATGAATTTAGATCAATAAAGATTTCTTAAGGCATTCATCTAATCTCCAATAAGTTATGTACAAGATATGAAGAATGAATGAGCAAGATTTGTGACTAAGGTTATATACCCGGGATGGTCAATTAAGCATGCATTAGACATGACACATCTACATGCGCATGATTAAGTATCTATTTGATTAAACAAGTTAGTAATGTATACATATGTGTGTATTGGATGATATAGCTGATCGACCGCATCCAGACATTACCGGGTCGTCAATGAAATAGCTATTATGGAGCATATTGTGAGTCAACCTAGATGTTATCTCACCATAATCTAGTTTCTTTATTTAAAATTTAGTTATTGAATTGCTACTAATGTGATTGTGATAATTTCAGACCATCAATTGTCCGAGGGATCGATATTTGGGAATGTATTGGAAGTGTTTTGTAATTGTATGTGAATATGGAAATTTGTGTTCTCAACTGAATGTTGAATGCTGGACTTAAATTCGAAGAATGTGATAAATGACTAGAATATATCGAATGTGAAATAATGAATGCATCATAAGTGAATTGTTGCATCTCATTATATTGAAATGCATGAACAGATAAATGAGTTGTGACTAGAGTGACCCAATTGAAAAGGAGCTTAAAGCTTAGAAATGTGCACAAATAGTCACAGGATCAGTTATCAATGAGCCCAGTATCCATAATGTGTATAGGACAGTATATAAAATGAGCCCGATATCGGCAACGAATACGGGACAGTTAAATAGGCGTTCGGTCACAACAAAGTAAAAATGAAGTGCCCATTGAACTGAGATGTGCATTTGCATTTGCATCCTTATTTATTCAATGATTGAATGGATATACCATATTGGCTAATTGAATTAACATGCCCATTGAACTGAGATGAAATATTGAATGGTTGAAATCAATGAAGTATGTGATGTGATGTGGATTATTCATTTATATGACATATTTGGTAAACTGGACTATATATGTGTTATTGAGTGATGATATGAGTGAGCACATAGATGATAGTTCACTTACTGAGGTTGCAAACTCATCAAAATTGAAATGTTGTTTTCAGGTTCAAAGGAGTTCTAACTACTAAGCAGATCAAGCAGAAATCTAGTACTTGTGTTTTAGAGCGAGAATGGCTCAAAGGTGGGTCAACTGAGATAGGATATATTGGTTTAACATTCCACTTCATGTAGAACGTCTTGTAAAGAGTAGCAAACTCTTAGATGTTGTTGGTAATGTATATATGTGGATTATGTACTATAATGACAATGTATACTTATGTTCATGAATGAAATGAGAGAACTTAGTTTTTTAAAAAAATGTTTCTGTTCTATATGATGCCATGAAAAGCGATGTGACTGCTTTAACATGCCGCTTCCGTGGGGTGTGTGCTTAAATGTTCTTTGGAATGTCCAGTATGTGCTCTATGGAAGTGGAATGTTACAACTTTTGGTATCAGAACCTGGTTTGGCATCTATAGGGACATATAGGAGCAGTTTAGCATGACATTTAGCGAGAAAATTGTATAGTGATCATGATTGTTGGTTGTTATAGGTCATCGTCGTAGGAGACCGAATCGTCGAGTCAGCTGACCTCGAGTCAATAGGAGTCAACAGAGAGTTTCCTATGCCCTAGTTTAAGCCAATGCCTCAGAGAATACCTGAGAGGAGAGAAAGGAGGTATGACAAACTCAGGAAGTAGGGGGTTGTGGACTTCTATGGAAGTACAGAGCTTTCTGAGTCAGAAGGTTGGTTAGAGAGGACAGTGAGGACATTTGACTAGATGGACTACGAGTCTAACGAGAAGTTCGACTATGCAGTCTCACTACTTCAGGGTCTAGCCTACCAATGGTGGAAAATTGTTCCTGGTAGCTCGGTTCGGCCCTCTAGACTGATGTGGGAAGACTTTTTGATGTCCTTTAAGGAGAATTACATGCCAAAGATTTACTTAGACAGAAAGATAAAGGAGTTCTTAGATCTGAAGCAGGGAAGACTCACTGTAGCTGAGTACGAAGTGTGGTTTAATGAGTTGTTGGGGTATGTTATGGCCATGGTCCCGATTTAAGAAGACAAATGTAGGCGGTTTGAAGATAGGTTGAATATGGAGATCAGGACGAGGCTAGCAATTACTAATTTAAGTCACTGAACTGAGAGCTGCTTCGATCATAATCAAACAGTTTTTAAAAGATGAGCAAGGAGAATACAGGTAGGAGTTCAGAATGAAGAGGCCTGGTGAATTTCAAGCTGATTATGGTAGAAGGTTTGGTAAACGCCAGAGTAGACTATCACGATCACAACAAAGATTGAGACAGTCAAGGTTTAGGTTGAGAGGTGGTTTTGTTTATTCTAGTGGTAGAGGACTAGCTTCGGGATGACAGTCATGTGGCAGACAAACACAACAAAACCCTAGTTATGAACATTGTGGGAAAAATCATGGTGGGATATGCTAGAAGATATCGGGAGCTTGTCTGCATTATGGCTCTTTTGACATCAAATTAGAGATTGTCAAAAGAGTAATCAGCCGCAGTCCCAAGCTAGGATCTATGTCATCACTAGACAGGAGGCTTAGGACTCCCCAGATGTTGTAGCAGGTGTGTTATATGTCTTTAATTTTGAGGCATATGCATTATTAGATCCAGGACCAATGCATTCTTTTATCATTCCTCATCTGGCATCTAAATTGCATTGTGAAAAAGAGATATTAAAATATGGATTAGAGGTGAGTACTCCAGTAGGTAATACTAACGCAATTGGGGAGATTTGTAAAAGGTGTATTATTCGAGTTGATCAGGCCGAGTTAAAAGTGTTGGCCCCTGAAATTTTTCTTGTTGAATTAAGCACGATTTAAATGAATTATGAGGTGATATGGATTGATTTGTGGGAACTAATTATTTATGTCAATATTGGTAAGATTTTATGACATAGGTTAATTGAAGTTAAGTGTTAATGTTGTAAGAATGTATCAAGGGCAAAATGGGCAAGTCACTTAAGGTTAAAAGATATAAGGCTTATATCGGAGGGCAAAAGGGACATTTGATGATTAGTAAGGGTATAAAAAGAAGAAGTTATTGGTTTGTTTGAAAATGAAGAAAAGTCGTGGAAGAAGAAGAGAAAAGAGGAAAGCTAGGGTTTGTGAAGGTTTTGAAGATTTTGAAGCTTCAACAAGTAAGTATGAGCTTTAACCCTTCTTGATTGTTGGATGAACCATGTTTAATAATAATTAGAAGTGAAAATGAAGTTGAATGTGTGTGGGAGTTATTGATGAATGGTGTATGAAAATGGTCTAATCTTTTAGGGTTAATGATTATGTTGTGTTTTGTTATTGATTTTGGGTTGGCATGAGCTTAGAAATGAAGCATAAGAGGTGATTTAAGGTTAGGATAGGTTGTATATGAAAGATGGGAAGTATAAGGATGAAGAATGTTGGAAAAATCAGGTTTTGAGAGGTTTCTGGTGTCGCACGTCGCGACCTGCAGTTGCACACGTCGCGACGTGCTCCAGCTTTCACGTCGCGACGTGCTCTAGCTCCTCGTCGTGGCGAGCTCCTTTTTTTAGCACTGACATACTTCAGTATTTTAGGCATAACTTTTGTTGAAGATGTCTAAATGAGGTGATTTTTGATTCGTTGTAAACTAGAGACATAAGGATACAAGTTTTATGAAGAAATGAAGTCGTAATTCAGTTTCTAAGAGTTTCAATTTTTGGATGGAAGTTGAGCATAGAATGTTGTTTCAGGATAAGAATAGTCTGAAAATGTTTTGGCTATAACTCTTAGAGTACTAAACCAAATTGAATGATTTTGGAGTCATTAGAAACTTAAGACAATGGGGAACATTTTTCTAGAAGAGAATATTATCAGATTTTGTCATTTACTTGATCATATATTGGAATTCCTATTGAATAGAATTTTTGGCTATTGTTAAAGGGAATCAAGGAAGGCGAGAGGAACAAAGTATGAGGCATATTTGAGCAAGTCTTTATGTAAGGATTTCCAAGGTGGGTACACGTTTATGATAGAGTAAATAAGCTACTCATTGTTTTCTTCAAATCAAGAAAGATTTAATGTTTTAAATTGCATCATCAATGTTGCCTTATTTGCTTTTTGAATGAATTGTGAAATTGTTATATGTTTGCTACATGAATTGTGTTGAGGATTGATGAAAAGACTTTGAAAAGGGATTTTCTTTTTAAAAGGATACATGTTTATGAA
>JAOQMQ010000002.1:14358682-14370420 GCA_027563845.1 Erythroxylum subrotundum | reverse complement strand
GTATAACCCTAGTCTCATAGCTTACACGAACCAATATTTAGGGTTCTAACCCTTAGTGGAGGGGCGGGATGTTACACCATTGGCCTATAAGTTATCATTACCAATTGAGATGTCTCAGATTCATAATGTGTTTCATATTAGCATGCTTAGGAGATATCGATCAGATCCGATGCATATATTGCCAGTGCAGGTGGTTGAGATTTCAAGTAACTTGAGTTATGTGGAGAAACCAGTAAAAATAGTGGGTTATTAGACTAAAGAGTTGAGAAACAGAGGGATCCCATTGGTTAAAGTTCTTTCGAGGAACCATTCGAGAGAAGAAGCCACGTGGGAGACCGAGGAGAATATGAGGAAACAGTACCTCCATTAGTTTAACCAATTAGGTAAGAATTTCAAGGACGAAATTTCTTAATTGGGGGAGAATTGTAATAGCCCATCCAGACACTTAGGAATTTAACTACTATATGAAGTCATATGAGTCATATCATATTAGAATACATGAAGTGCATTTCATTTACATGCATCATATTCACATACGTACATGAATTATGGTTTAGTACACATTGCAAAGATAGTTTATGCACTCAATTGATTTATTCCGGGGTATAAAAGATCTAAATGATTATGATGTAATTATGTGTTGATTATGACTTTAATTTTGGTTTGATGGATTAAATTAGTGAATTGGAAATTAATGTTACATTTGAGTGATCGAGGAAGTAATATGAGTATCTAATATAGGAAAAATGTTAAATAGAAAGATAAATTGATACATGAAAATTTAGGTTAAATAGACCTATGAAATAGTGACACATGACATTAGTAATAGTGTGACACATGGCTTGATTAAATGAGTGACAAATGGTGGCTTAATTGGGTGACAAATGGTCTAGTGATTATGAGACAAGTGGACTAATGACGAAGTGACAATTGGTAGCTTATAAAAGAAGACATATAGCATGGGTCTTTGTTTGACAAGTGGTTGGACAAGTGTCCAAACCCTCACCACACACCTAACCTGTGACACACACACACAAGAAAGACCATCTTTCTCTTGTTTTGTTACATGCCATCTTCTTTTCCCTTCACATCACCAACTCACATCCTCAACCTACACAACTTTGAGTTTTTCCCAAATTTCTACACTTTTCTACTCCAAAACTTCTACACCCTTCATTTTGTGATTGAAGCCCTTTCTATTTCCATCTTGTTTTTAGAGTATCCTTGCTTGTTCGAAGATTAAGTTAACTTGAAGATTGAGGTGGGATTTGGGCAAATCAAGTGATTTTTGATCTCTATGGCATGTTAAAATAGAAACATTCATGATGATTAAATTGAGATGAGTGATATGTAGGGTTGATGTTGAAGTTGTGCTAAAATTTGATGGAGGAATGTATGGTTTCTGTTTTGTTTTTTATGCTTGAAAATAGTGGATTATATGGATGAGTTATCAATTGAATGATTTTGAGTTAGAATTGTTAATCAAATTGATGAGGAAATGAAGTATAATTTAGGTATAACTGAGGTATGATCAATGGATTAATAAGATGGTGTTAAAATTTGGAAAAAGATTGAAGGAAAGGGATGGTGAACCGTCTGTCACCCATTCCACGATTGTGGAAGCAACATGAGCTCCTTCCCACGATTGTGGGAAATGCCCTTGAGAAGAAAAGTTTATGTTTTGTCTTTCCACAATCGTGGAAAGGTACCCATGATCGATGGAAATGCTTGGGAAGTGAAAATTTTTGTTTTGTGTGATTATTGAACCAACTAAAGATAAGTTACTTTACTTTGGTGTATTTGGATTTGATTAAGGTTTGAAATGAACTTAGATGGTTGTTTGATTGATTGATTATAGGTTTGACAAGTTTACGTTGATAATTGATGTTAGACTTAAGGAATGGATTGTTTGATATCAACGTATATGAATTTGGGAAGTATGAATTGTTAAAGAAATGAAGGTGTTCTTATGAATGCAAATGTGATGCAAGGGATATAAGTCATGAATTAGGTACGATTGAATGAGAATTGGGAAGTTGTGTGAGTATAGAATGTTAGGAAGGGATGGATAAATGTAAGATTGAATGAATTTAGAGTAATCAAGATTTCTTAAGGCATTAATCTAATCTTCAATAAGTTATGTACATGATATGACGAATGAATGAGCAAGATTTGTGAATAAGGTTACATACCCGGGATAGTCAATTGAGCATACATTAAACATGTCACATCTACATGTGCATGATTGAGTATCCATTTCATTAAACAAGTTAGTAATGTATACAGATGTGTGTATTGCATGATATAGAAGCACAAATTGACCAACTACATCCAGACATTGTCAGATCGTCAAGGCAATAACTATTACTACTATTAACAATGATAAGATAACATCTAACCCTAATTTGTGAAATAATCATAGTAATTTGACATATGATTAATTAGTTAAAAGTGTAGAAATCATGAGTAAAAAAGGAAGAAATTTTCTTCAGAAAAGCTAGATACATGCATAAATGAGAATAAAAGATAAAAAGTGGATTGCATAACATAAAAAAAAAATCCAAAAATATGATCATTTATGACAATCATTACGTAAATGCTTTAAGGCATGAGAATGAGACATTGAAGAAGGAGGTTGATGCTCTCAAGGACTCATTGTCCAAATTTGCTGAAGGGAATGAGAAACTTGAAAACGTGTTAGCAGCTCAAAAGAATTCCAATAATGGGAATGGAACTAGATATAATTGTGTGAGTGTTTCCAACATTAAAGTAACTCTTGTCAAATGAAAGCATTTACATAGTAAGGAATTATTTCCTAGAATAACAAATGAGCATGAAATATTTACATCTAAGCATACATATGCATATGACACATCCACTAGGGCTCATTTTAAAAGCAAACCTCATGCTTTCATATATGGCTTAAAATTTAGACATAGAATTTAATACTCTCAAAGGGAAGAATAGGCATAACTTTTGTAATAGTATGCAAATCTATTCACACCTTTTTAGGCCTTAAAGAAGCAAACATCAAACCTTCATTCGTAGTAGGTATCATACATAAAATCATGATAGCTTATCTCACTATCTTAGGAGAATATTTAACACTTTTAATGTCTAAGGGAAGATTCCTCATTATACGTATGCACATAGAATACCAAGTAATGCAGATATGCATTGTCATCACTCATATAACATAGTATGTTATTTTTGTGGTAAGTATGAACATATTGATAAATTTTTTTCTTAAAAAAATAATGGCAAACAAACCCTTGAATTTATGGGTTATAAAGAATAAAGTGCCTTATAATCAAGGAACTAAGCTCATATAGGTTCGCAAAAAACATTTATTATCTTATTTTGTAAGGTTTTAGGTTTTAGGGTTTAGGGTATTAGGGCTAGGGGTTAAAAAGAATACAGAGCCTTATTTTGAATGGAACTCTCTCTCTCTCTTTCCTTTGCAACAATAGAAAACAACACTATCATTTTGTTGTTCACGGTGGCATGCTTGCACTCTGGGTATGGTCATATGATCTTCTTTGTTCTTTTGATCAACTTTTATGTGATACGATATCTAAGATTTAGTTTTGCTCTTCTTCTTTTACAGCTTCTGTTACTCATTACTATTGTGTCATTATCAATCAGTCACCCTCTTCACGATAGGAAAAAAAACATTTTAATTGGTAACTATTTCAACATTTTATCTACTAACTCTCTAATAATCCTTAGTAGGAAACCAAAACCAACATCTCGATATTCCAAGTTTGTTAAGACTATTGCTTGTTCTAGTTTAAAGGATCAAAATTATGGATAAAGTTTGAATCTTTGGTTAATATTTAATGTCCATCTTATTCTTTCTTGTTCTTGACTAGTATTGTAATTTTAAACAAATTTTCTTTGAATTTTTCATTTCTCATAAATATTCTTGCTTTACCCTTGATTCTGGTTTATGGATTCTTCAATTTTATAACTTATTAAGAAACTTGAACTGGGTTTGCTGCATGTTGAACTTTCACCCCCTCCCCTTTACTAGGTTGATGGTTTGTTTATAGTTACCAAAGTGATTATTGTTCGGTTTATTTTATCAATTTTAATTAATTTAGGAAAAGGCTTTACTTTAATGATCTCCTGGGTGTATTAAGTGTTATCTTACGTTTTCTTTCATGATGTCAAGAATTAGTGATTATTTCTTAAACATGTTACTAGTTTAGAGTTATTAAATGTATTGATTATTGATAGTGGGTGTGTTTGGTCCCTTGCACTTACTTTCTTCATAATTTTTTTTTATCTGTTATGGGTTTACTATCCTCATTTATTTAGCTCTTTTTGTTTATATTTTTCAATATCTTGTTTGTTCTTTTTTAATTGTTCAATATTGGAGTTTAACATTATATAAAAATCTAATTTTAAGCAGTGGTAAATAGTTTAAACTATCAAATTTTTATTTGTTTATGGTTGTGAATACTTGTGATTTTCGAACCTAATTATTATGGTGCCCAATTTTAGGATTTGTTAATAATCATTATTTCCTTTCTAGAGTTATATTGGAGTTGTTTAAGGTCTTGTGGAACTTTTCTTTTATAGCTTGCAATGGGCATTGAGATAGGAGTGATGGCTTTGATTACCAATGATAGAGCAAGGGCTAGTCCTTCTGTGAGTTCTGGGTCTAAGAGAAAAAAATAAGTTGATAAATTATAGATAGGTTCTTAGAACATTGGGACCTTTATAGGGAAGTCCTTGGAATTAGTGGAGATTTTAGATAAATATAATATTAACATATCATGCATTTAGGAGACAAATTGGATGAGGGCTAAAGAAAAAGAGATTAATGGGTTCAAAATTCAGTAGTCAAAGTGTTAAGAAGATAAAATGGGTAGGTATTTTAGTTGTCAAGGAACTTATAAATCATGTTGTGGGGATAAAGAGGACTAATGATAAGATTATGCCCTTAAAGATTGTGATAAAATATGTTGTTTCTAATATGGTGTGTGCTAATATGCCTCAAGTAGGTTTAGACGAACAACTTAAATGCCAATTTCAAGAAGAGCTAGATGAGGTGATTCAGCAGATCCCCCTGACGAGAGAGTTATTCTATAAGGAAACTTTAATGGTCATATAGGGGCAACTTCATATGGGCATCTATGAAATCATAAGGGTTTCAGGTATGGTGATAAGAATGATAGTGGGAATGCTTTGTTAGATTTCGTGGTAGCATTTAAGTTAATGATAGCCAATTATTTTTAAATAAAAATGAGGAGCACCTAGTGACTTTTAAGAGTAGAAGCAAGAAAATGCAAATTGACTACTTACTCGTAAGGTAGAGAGATCAACCTAACTACAAAGATTGTAAGGTGATACTGAACGCTTGCTTGTCAACTCAGCATAAACTGTTAGTTTTGGTTTTTATAATTAAGGGTTAGAGGAAGAAGATAAATCTTAGAAGGTGCATCAAAGTTATATAATGGACTATGAAAGGGGACTTGGTAGAACAACTTAGGGATAAAGTAATATATAGAGAAGAATGAAAATTGGAATGAGATGCTAACCTTATGCAGGAGAGAGTATCAACTATTTTAAGGAATACTACTAAAAAGATCTTGAGGGTTTTCAAAGCTCCTAAGGGAGTCTTGGTGATGAAATAAAGTTGTATAAGAAAAGGTTAAGATCAAAAAGTGTTCCTCTCAAGCTCTG
The DNA here is from genome assembly GCA_027563845.1 of Erythroxylum subrotundum. Classification (NCBI taxonomy): domain Eukaryota; kingdom Viridiplantae; phylum Streptophyta; class Magnoliopsida; order Malpighiales; family Erythroxylaceae; genus Erythroxylum; species Erythroxylum subrotundum. The sequence goes on along the minus strand of JAOQMQ010000002.1, from coordinate 14,364,729 downwards.
TTGGATAGCACCACAAAGGAAGAGAGAGTAGCTAATAGAGAAAGGTACAAACTAGAAAAAAAAGGGCAAAGAAAACAATATCAGTAGTTAAAAGCAGAGCTTATGAGAAATTTTACGAATGATTGGAAACTAAAGATGGAGAAAAGGAAAATTTTAATTTGGCAAGATCTAGGGAACAAAAAGCGAGAGAATTAGATCAAATTCATTGTATAAAAGATGAAGTAGGGTAGGTGCTCGTGGCTGAAAATGACATCAAAAGAAGATGGAAGAGGTATTTAATAGTCTTTTTAATGAAGGCATAGAGGAAAACATATCTTTAGGTGATCTTAGGACATCTAAGAGGTTTAGTAACTTTACTCATTATTGTCATATTGCAAAGGAAGAAATTAAAAGAGCTTTAAGGAAGATGAAGAGTGGAAGGGTAATAAGGCCTAATGAGATACCTATAAAGGTATGGAAAAGCCTAGGCATAGAGAGTCTTACTTAGCTAGCCAAGCTTTTTAATCTGAACCTTAAGTCCACCAAAATTTTGGATGAGTGGAGACATAACATGTTAATTACTTTATATAAGAACAAAGGGGACACCTAAAATTGTAATAACTATAGAGGCACCAAACTACTTGGTCACACCATGAAGTTATGGAAGAAGGTTGTTAAGAAGAGAATGAGAAAGGATGGTCCTGTCTCAGAGAATCAGTTTGGCTTCATGTCAAGATGGTCTATGACAGAAGCTTTACATCTTCGTAAAAGATTAATGGAATATTATAAGGAAAGACAGTGTACATATGGATTTTATTGATTTATAAAAGGTATATGACAGGGTACCTTTGAAATTATATGGAGGTGTTAAAAGATTAAAGGAGTTCATACGGCCAATATATGGGTTATTAAGGATATGTATAAAGGGGTAAAGACTAAAGTGAGGATGATAGGAGGAGATACAGAGAATTTATCTATCGTTATTGTGCTACACCAAGGCTCATCATTGAGTCCTTTTTTGTTTACAATAGTGATAGATGAGCTCACCAATAATACTTAAGGGGATGGACCTTGGTGTATGTTATTTATTGACTATATTATCTTAATGTATGAGACAAAAAGGCTGTCAATGTCAAGCTAAAACTTTGGAGGGATAGGTTAGAGTGGAAGAGATTTAATTGAGTAAAACTAAAACTGAGTACTTAGAGTATAACTTCTCGGGCCATAGGGTGGCTTTAGATGTGGAGGTAAAGATTGGTTCAAAAGTTATATCACAAAAAGAGTGTTTTAAATATCTAGGATCTATTTTCCAAAGTAATGGAAAGATAGATGATTACAAAGTTCACCATATCATATTATAGTAGCTTAAATGGAGAAGTGCATCAGGAGTTTTATATGACAAGAAGTTACCACTCAAGTTTAAAGATAAATTCTATTATTCAACAATTAAGTCGGCCATCCTGTATAGGGTAGAGTGTTGGCCCATCAAACAAGTGTATAGTCATAAGCTGATGGTGGCAAAGATGAGGATGTTTCGTTGGATATGTAACCTTGCTAAAAAAGATAAGGTCAGAAATTTAATATTAAGTGACCAATTAAAGGTGGCTAGTATTAACAAAAAAAATTAAGAGAGACGAGGCTAACATAGTTCGGACATGTTAAGAGGAGACACCCTAGCATTAAGAAATAGTACTTAGAGACTGTAAAAGGAAAACATGAAGGTCCAAGAAGAATTGGGGGAAGTGATCAAGAATGATATAGCTCAGCTAGAACTTACCAAAGATATGGCAAGCAATAAAAAACTTTGGCGTACTAAGATATAGGTAAAGATCTCATTTAGAGAGGCCATTCTCGTTCTCTTATATCTTTTAAATGTTTTCCTTCGAGGCTTATGTCTTATATTTAGCATAAATTTTTACTACATAGTACTTCCCTCCTAGTTATTTAACCTAAACAATATCTTACTTAACCTAATTGTTTTCTTGTAATGACTTATTTTATTTATTCTTGTACTTGTTTTCTTTTTGGTTTGTGTATTTATTTACTTATTCTATCTTTTATTGTTACTTTTTACCATGTTCTATATTTATTGTATTATGTGTTTAATTGTATATTTTATTATAATAATAGTAATAAATAATAATAATAATAATAATAATAATAATAATAATAATAATAATAATAATAATATATTTGATTCTATCATAAACAACATGTGGAGATAGCTCTTAAAAATGACCACCAAGACTTTTTTTAAAAGTCAATTATTGAACTAAGCGAGGATGATAAGAAGGATGAGATGCCTCTAATATATTATAAACTCAAGAAGAATCGTCATTCAAATCATTCATATGTAATACTTAACAACAAGTAACTATTAATTTATACTTTAAAATTTTGTCACATATTGCTCTTATTTATCAATTTGAATATAAATCATTAATGTTGATTATTGGGTTTGAATTATGAATAAGTTTTTCAACAATTTTGTATAGTATGAACCTTAGTACCTCAACTTGGAGTCTATATTCAAAAAAAAGTTATTACATTAGAATTTATATCAATTGAACAATAATTCCTCTAAACCATTAAATAAGGATAAATTTTGTATAATTAAAAGAGAATTAGTTATGTTTGCTGAAATTTTATGTGTTAAATGACTCTTTTTAATGTCTTCATTTACCTTGATTGATTTTATCTATATTTTCCTTTAGTTGATGGATATTACAGCATATTGGTCAATCAATACATAAGCATGGTCGACTAGTGTCCTCTAAAACACCAACACCCTTACTTTCCAGTCATTTTGTTAGTCGTTTGGTCATTTTTTTTGTCGTACATATAGACATATTGATTGACTAATACCCTCCTATGGTTGATCAATGTCCTGGTATCTAACATTCCCTTCTTTCCAATATGTTTGTAAGGAGTTTGGTCACTCCTTTAGTCAACCACTTACGTACACTGGTCAACCAAAATCTTTAAGTGGACCAATGCCTCCTTGTTTAAGAAATTTTTTCTCGTTAAGTTTGTAAATAGATTGGTTACATATACTATTCAGCCATGCTAATCATTGGTCTACTAATATAACTCTATTATTGAACAATGTAGCAAGTTTAAAATAAAATCTTATCCTTTTTCTCTTCAATTTGATATTGTTTTCCTATTGACTGATGATGGTTTATCAATATTAAAAATACTGTAAGTGCACGACATAGCTATAGCTAGCACAAGAAAGTACAAATTGATCTCACAAAGACTGTAAGTACTAGTAATTAGCCTTTTATATTATCTAACATATGAATTAGATTGCAGATTTTAATTAAAAATTAAACTAAACAAATAATCTAAGAATTAAAACAATACTAAATGCAGAACAAGGAAAATACTAAAAAGAACCAATATCAAATAATAGTGTCTAAGTAATGAATGCCCCTTAAGAATCCTTAAATATTAATCATTTGTCATGTACTTATATTATTGATTATTGGCCCGTGGAAATTCATATCTTATGCTAATATGTTTTTTAAGATTATTAATAGCCAATCCATCAGTTGATTAACAGAAATCTTTCTAGTTAAAACCCCTAGGATTGCATTATCGATTTGTAAATTATGCTATTAAGTTTGACCCTAATCTAAAGGATTTATGTAACATCTCATTACCTGTGGGAAGGTTAGAATGGTAAATGTGAGTGATTAATGAGAGTTAGAAATGCATTTTCATGTTCATGCGTAATATTTCCTACACATACATATAAATAGTGAGGTTGTTGCACATGAAAAAAATTGTACATGCATTCATGAATAATTTCGGGTATAATTAGATTGAGTTGTGATTTCTAGGAGTTTTGAGAACTTTGAATTTATTTTTACTGAAAATTTTGTTGGTTAGTAAGAATATTGTATTCGTTAATTTTGGTGAATTTAGAAATAAAATTTGAAAATTATAGAAGATAGGAAAAAGAAATCAAATTAAGATTTGGAGGTAGTTGGATTGTAAAATGAAAGTTAAGGGAGTTAGTTTCAAAAGAAACTAAGTTAGAGCTTAGGTATTAGGAAAGGGACAACTGTACTTTTACTAGAAGTAGGTTACTGTTCTTTGAGAGTTGATAAGTTAAGTCATGTCTAAGCTCCTTCTTCATTATCATCTTCTTCAAATTTTCTTCCCATATACAGAGTTTTCCATCAAACACCTTCTAAGAGACTTTTATGCTTTTCCTTTCCTACACCAAACCCACTTTACCATTTGTGTCCTCTACCCTAAGAAAAATCAGAAGTTGGTTATTGTACTCAGTGAAGTACGTAAATTGTGTGGAGTTTAGGGCTTGAAGATTTTGGAGTTTTCAGCAGATAAGTAGTGAATAAATCCTTTAGAGTTGGGGATTTATGAAATAAATTTGATAAGTTACTGTCAAATGCATGGAAAATGGCATTTCCGTGTTTGTTTATAAATTCTGTATTTTTTGGGATGAAAATTTTGGTTATCGTGTTAATTTAATGTTTTGAAAGATTATTAGTGATTAGGTGTTGTAAAAGTGATTTTTGGAGTTGTAATGGAAGAGATAATTTAGGTAGAAGATGATTTAGATGTAAAATATTGAAAGTTTGAAAATCTGGAAAAATGTTCACTGAGTATGCTTCAGTCTTTTAGCCACAACGCTTTCTCTAGTTGTCCAAATCAGATGATTCTTAATTTTAATTAAACTAGAGATATATGGCTACATTTCTTATGAAGACATCGAATTTCAATTCTATATCTAAGAGTCTCAAAATTTCTTGAAGTTGAGAATTAGGTGCAATATATTGGAAGCTGAATGTAAAATTCGTGTTCTGACTTCAGGAGAAAATATGGATTAATCTAGATAGATTTTGGCAAAGTTTCCTTCTTGAGAGTTGTAGATCTTTCTTTTATCTTTCCAACGGTATATAGTGTGAAAATTTTGAACATCTGAGTCAAAAGTTATGATCTTTATAAGTAGAGATGCTCTGGAAGAAAAAGTAAGACGAAGCAAAGTAAGACGAAGTAAAAGTAAGACGATACAAAAGTAAGATGAAGTGAAAGTAAGACAAAGCAAAATAAGACGAAGTGAAAGTAAGACGATACAAAAGTAAGATGAAGTGAAAGTAAGACAAAGCAAAGTAAGACGAAGTGAAAGTAAGACGATATAAAAGTAAGACGAAGCAAAGTAAGACGTAGTGAAAGTAAGACGATACAAAAGTAAGACAAAGTGAGAATAAGACGAAGCAAAGTAAGATGAAGTGAAAGAAAGACGATACAAAAGTAAGACGAAGTGAAAGTAAGACGAAGTGAAGTAAGACGAAGTGAAAGTAAGACTATACAAAAGTGAGACAATACAAAAGTCAGGAGATAGAATTGGTTTTCGCGGTCTTCATAAAAGTTGTAGATCTCGAAGTCTTCGTTCTAATAGTCCAAAAACGAGTTCAATCCAACATTGTTTCCAAAGGTTATGAAAATCACGCCAAAATAGGTTCAATTTGATTGAGGTCCATGTTTGCTTCTTTTGGTCATAACTTCCTCTCTAGACCCCTAAATGACCTGATTCTTGAACCATTGGATTCGTAAGACATTGATCTACATGTCTACCAAAAATCACAGCTATCTAAAATGAAGTGAGAACGATTGAGTGAAAAACATGGGGCGAGTACAGTGAGTGTGTTCTTAAATATTATGAACTGCTGGTATTCTACTGAACATATTTCAGTATTTTGATGATATCTTGATCTGTAGAGCTCCAAATGAGATGATTTTTATTTTGGGGTAAACTACAAATGGTATGAAGAAATTAGAATCTAATTCAGTCTCTAAGATGTTTAAATTCCAGAGGGAAGTGTGCATAGTACACTGTTTTTGGATAAGAACAGTCCGAAAGTGTTTGAGGTATATCTTCTGATCTACTGGACCAAATTGAGTGATTTTTGAAGTGAATCACATGTTAGAATAATGATAATCAAACAACAAGAAGGGGGGTTGAATTGTATAAACTTTTTCGTTAATCCCTTCTTTAGAATAAAACTCGTTCAGTTCAGAATTACGATTACTTTCGT
>JAOQMQ010000002.1:14346599-14358582 GCA_027563845.1 Erythroxylum subrotundum | reverse complement strand
CTTCAAATTTAACACTTTAACTATCATTTCTTACTTTTCAACTTCCCTTTCAATCATATCATTCACAAATCGCATAAATCTCATCTATCAATTTACATTTTTAAACTATCTTTTTCTTAGCACATGACTAATTTACCACAAATTCTCATTTCATTATCATTTAATAAATCAACTTTCAAAACAAAAAGGTTCGGGGTCCAACACATAATCAGATAATGACAGTTGTGACCAGAGTAGCCACCGATTAGAGCGTTAAGTTCAACGAGTGAAACTAAGCCTCGAGCTCAAAAGTGATTCAGAGCTTTAGGCTTGATGAGCCCTATACGGGACAGTTCAGGCACTCGGTCACAATAACGTAATATTTGGAAAAGTGTCTCATGAGTATTTCATATGCATCTTGTTAAGTATGTTTGATTGATTGAAATCTAGAATTGCTTATGCGTAAGTGAAAATGTGATACTTATATAAAGTGCAAAGTTGTGAAATAATTGTTATGTGACTTGATGTGTTGCATGATTTTAGTGAACCGTCGATGATGGTTACCTCATTGAATTCGCAAAGCTCACCAAAATTGCAACATTGTCTTTTCAGGACCGAGAGACAACTCTAGCTACTAAAGAGGCTCTACCAGTCGTGTAAATTGTGATTGGCAAAAGAAGTCATAGCTCAAAGGTCAGTCAGCTGGGATTTTTGGGCAATTTAGTTAGATTATACATATTTTCCTCATTCATGTAGTACTATTGTATTAAGTTTTTGATGATGTATATATAGAAAATGTGAAAGACACAAAGTAGACTTCAACTTTATGAAATGAAATGAGGAAAAAGTTGGTTTTTAAAAAAATTGTGATTTTATATTGATGCTTTATAAGTGAATTATGATACCATGCCATATGAAGTGAACGTAGTGATCAATCGTAGATCGCCCTTATCGTAGAATATGTACCGAAATAACCTCCGAGCGTCCCAAGGGGTACCCTGCGGTAAGGGGGCTCTGCAATTTATGTCGACCTATCTCTAGGATTGTATGCAACTCCCTCCAATTATGGTAGATCCATTCATATAAGTTGATTTCTTAATCTCAATCATATGAAATCAAATCATGAAATAATATTCTAGATATATTAGAATAAGAATAAAATGCACAATTAAATCACAATAAACTAATCAATAAAATTTTATTAGATAAAATGATCAACTTATATTGTTATCATAACTTAGGTTTCATTACACTTAGCACTAAACAAGTTTAGTTCTAGTTCCTATCCATAGAAAACAAAACCAAAGATGAATATGTAGAAAAACTAATTGAAAATAAAGAAATCATAATTCTAAATATTTCTTTTGCTTCTATTGAATCTTCTTGCAAAACTGGATTGGATGAAGCTCTCTATTGGATCTCTTAATGTTATCTTCATGTTTTCCATGTCCCTTAATTAGAAATGTCGCCTCTTTATGTATCTTACGACTTAAAATCACTTAAAAACTTGGCTCTCCTTATTTCACATCCTTTTATAGTTTTAAAAAAAGATTTATGGGTTATACACGATTAACTTATACAAGCTTATGAGTGATTGTGTATCTCAAAAATACCAAAATTTATGATTTCACATGAGCACAAAAACTTACATAGGCATCATATACAGTCGTGTATATCAACATACATAGGCGTGTAACTCCACACCACTAGAACTAAAATTCGTCAATCTTCACACATTTATAAAGACTTAAGTAGTCACTATACACAGTCATGTATCTTTAAGTTGCTTTAAATATTTGTTCCATGTCACGATTTCATCCAAATTCTTCTCCATTTGGACCATATAGGCAATTATTACCTACAAATGCATTTGAAGTGAATTAAGTACCAAAAATACTAAAAAAAACTATAAAATATCAAGCAAAAATTATTAAATATAGGTGTACAATTATAGTCAAATAAGCATTTATCACCTATCCTATCCAAGAAAACACTGGTCAATCACTATAGCTTTATGGTTGACTAGTCTTCATAATTTAAGGGTTATCTTCTTATCTTTTCTTTAATTTTCCATATTGTAGGTTTATATTTGTAAAAAACCTAAAACATCTATTTTTTCTTTGAAAAACTCCACTCCTTATTTTATAAAAAAGATTGTTAGATTGCATCAAATCGAAATCGAAATTGAAATTTGTGCTTCAAATTTGGAGATTCTAAATCTTTTTTCATAATTTGGATTTATCTTTTCATATTGATGGTTTCGCAATTAAATTATAAAAGAAGTCAAGGTTGTTTGCCTTTTAATTATATAGATACATCTTTAATTTATTCAATTTTAGTGTTTTGGGAACCTTTTCATATTTAATTTTTTAAAAATTTGGGATTTTCAAAATTATTTTTTAACTTGATTGTTGAATATTGTAATTAAGCTGGCATATGCTTGTTTGGAGCAAGGATCATCTTCCCAGAGTAGCTCATATGTTATGGTTAGTAGTTTAGGATAAACTTGCCACAGTGGACAAGTTAGATAAATACCTAGATCCAAACTGGTGCATCCTCTGTAAGGTATCATTAGAGTCTCATGAGCATTTGCTTTTTCAGTATTAACTTTGTTCTTGATAATGAATTATGATTTATGCATGAAGCAAGGAGGAGCTAATCTTTATTTTGATTGTATGCTTCATTTTCATATTGCTCTACAATATCATAAATTTGTTGTCATCATCAAAAAGGGAGAGATTGTTGAATCAAAGGAGGCTTTAATTGATGTTTTGATGATAAAAAAGGCATAATAACTACTAATGAGCTTTTTTTTATTTTGATAAAATACAATATAAGAACAAAATAAAGACATAAACTCAAGAAAATAGTTTACGAAGTTTGCAACTGACGAAATAAAGATTAAACCAGGAACAAAAAAATATCAAGGTTTATCCTGTTCATTTTATATTTTGTGTTATTATCTGTAATCTTAATTTGTTAATTTGATGCTCTAAAAGACTCACCTTATACAAAAATTTCATTCGCTTCATTGCATGAGTTTTTGTATTTATGAAGAGGCATTGAAGTTTTTGATTTTAATAGAAAAGCATCTTGATCTTTTAAACACTCTTTAGGAATATTCTAAGATGTGCTTAAATCAAATTGCATTAAATAAATTGATTTTAAGCATTTAAAGTTAATTAAATCATTTTTTGGGTGAGTGGTTGATCAACATAAGCTGCTTTTATTAATTGATCAATTCCATCTCTTTCCTTTTGGTTGTTATTACGGACTAACAAACAAGAATTAGGTTGCTTGGACACAAAAATCACAATTCAGACTATAAAAATTATTATTAATTAGAAGGATTGTAGGGATTACAAAGTGGCCTGAGCCGGGTTGATCGGGCCACTGGCCGGGTCTAACCAGACAGAAAGATATAAAACGATGTTCTTTTGTCAAAAACGACATTGCTTTTTATTTTTTAAAAAATTAAAAATAAGGAGCCTAACCTATTTTCATCTCTAAAACAGTATTCTTTTAATGATGTAATAAATTTTATTTTACAATTCAACATTATTTAAATTTGAGTTTTGAATTTATTGAATAACTTATTTAAAATATATGGTTAACAAGAATTTCCTAATTCTTAATACCTAAACATGTCGGCAAATATGAAAGTAACATGGTTGACCGAAAAAATATGAAAGTAACATGACTACACAGCAGAAAAGCAGGCACAAAGCAGCTAACGGAAGTTGAACAGTTTGGGATGGACTTGCCTACCATGCGATTCACGCCTGAACCCGATTGAATTCCTCGCAGCAAACACCGAAACGTTTCCTATCGTGCAACTCGCATGTTGTATTAATTTATTAGTTGAAGATTGAGCTGTTCCCCGCCTTCCACGTGGCAGAAATTCACACAGAAACTAAAACTAGGTTCATATCTTTTGTGGCCCACTCACCGAACTTGAGTGACCACTGACCATAGCAAACTCTCCAATTGTCTGAATTTCACACTCAAAACAAATTAGTCTTTTCCAGAACAAAGATTTCTATTTTTACCAGTTTTGTGGCTATTAATTATGTTTGGATAAACGACACACCTCTTTAATTATTTTTGAATTATTATAATAAATTGATTTTTAGAAACTTTTTATAAATTCAATATTTTAAAAAACTTCATAATTTATTGAATGGTATTTATACTTTTTAATTCATTTTATGTTAGAAATTTAACAAAATTGATACACGTCATAATTTAAATTATATCATGTATCAATTTTATTAAATAAATTATGACAATTTTTTTTGTCTATTTATTAAAATATTAAAAATAATATCAAATCACAAAAATAAAAATAAATCAATCACAGAAGAAATGCATAAGTTGGCATCATCTTATCATTAGCAGGTTTATCAATATATAAAATGATATATTTTAGGTGCAAGATTTTCATATTTCTTCGCATACGTTATATGTCAAAAAAAGCTTGATATGTTCGGCCCGACTCAATTTTGGCCGGAATTAACTAAATTTTAAGTACGTTATGGGTTGACTATGATCGGTCTAGCCTAACTTGTGATCCGATCATTACTTTAAAAACATCTTTTTTGACATTTTATTTCTTAAAAAATTGATAAGCGGGTTGGTCCAACCAAATCAATTGAGATCTCTATTTAGAATTTAGTCATATAGTTACCCTAATAAATTCACGCTGACGTAACATAAATCTAAATTGCTTGTAATAAAACTGAATTCCATGTCTAAAGCCCACGCTGACCTAAACATAAATCTAAATTGCTTGTAATAAAACTGAATTCCATGTCTAAAGCCTATGATTGACCTAGGGTAGTTAGTTGCTTATTCATCTTTTTTGTTTTTTGTTTAATTTTGTACCTTGTTTTTTATAGGCGGGTTTGGTTCTTTCGTATTTAAGTTTGGAGATACTTTCTCTCTGTTCTTGATATTCTCGTGTCACGAACACCACTCTGTTATTGTATTCTTTGTTCACCAGAAGAAAAGAAGAAAATGGCAACCGTCTCAAACCTTTTTCAATACCCATGCAAAAGTCTCTCACTGACAACACGGCAAACCTCTCAATTTCCTTCAAGATCGTCAGTTGTGCCTCTGGGCTCGCGCACGACCACCAATTCAATCTTCTTCTCATCATCAAGGCTTGTGAAGAAAGGACCCTTAAAAGTGAGGCCTTTGTTCTTGGTCCGCGCAGTGGATGAAGGTGAAGAAGGAGCGGAGGAAGAAGACGGGTCTGCGGTGGCTGTGGTGGATGAGCAGGAGGAACCAACGTTGGTGGTGACAGAGACGTATACGTTGAAGAAGCAGTTAGTGGATTCATTTTATGGGACGTCTCTTGGGTTGAATGCAACAAGCGAGACCAGGGCTGAGATCGTTGAGCTTATTACTCAGCTTGAAGCTAAGAACCCTACTCCTGCTCCCACTGAAGCCTTGACTCTTCTCCACGGCAAATGGATTCTCGCGTGAGCTCTTTTTCTCTCCCTGTTGTCGAAAAGTTGGATTGTTTTATATGATTAGATGTAGATGGCTCTGTTTAAATACTTTTATTCTAGTGACGTGAAGAATGAAACATGGCATAGTTTTTTAGGATATCTTAACTATTTCGATTGCTTTCGTCTGAATCGTATTATTAGCGTTTGTTTAGATGGTCCTGAAAGCTATGAAGTTTGGAACCAATTTTCTAATGTTCACAGGGGTTGGAATGGGGGAGGTAATAATGTAGTCTTGGAGACTTTCAAACGAATAGAGAGGCTTCAGAAATGGATGTGTATAAGCTGTGAGCTGTCTTGTGTTTATGACTAGATCCAGCTTACCTAAATTATGTGGAAGAAGAAAGTTGGACTGGATTTCCAGAAAGGCATCCGTATTCCTACACCTGAAAAGTTGCTCATTCAATTAATCTAGATGATATAAATGCACCTAAATATTAGTACTTCTGATGGGCTTACATGTGACTCAAGGTGAATTGGAACATTAGTAAACGTCAAATTATAGTACAATAATTGTAGAAAGCTTGCTTATGTCTCTGCTATTCAAGGAAAAGTGACACTGGGATGTGTACATTTGTTATTTATGAAAATAACCAACCTTATCTTTCCGTGTAGTGTAGTCCTTTTCTTTGTTTATCTACCTTTATGTTGAAATGTTCAGTGAATCCATATCTGTCACAATCGAGCATTATACTCTCTAATTACCTTATCTGTATGGTTCATTTTGTTTTCTGTTCCCATAGTAAGATTGCGTGGGTAGCTTCATGGATTTGAACTTTTGGAGGTAGTCGGTATCGAGCTGTATCACAGCATCATATACTTAACAGATTCCTGGAATAGTAGTGCCGTCACAGGAATAAGTATTCCTCGTCTAATTAACTTTCAGATCTGTCGCAAAAAATTAGTTCATAAATGGTGAATTAGAGAAAAAGAATTTGAGGTTGAAAGAGGTGATGACTTTAACTTGTCACAAGATGGTAAACTTATAGCTTACATCAGTCGCTTGTAAGTTGTCAAGTTTTGAATCGGTGGTGCTGGTTAGACTGCTCCTTATGGTCCATTTGTATCTGTTAATGTACTATATGAATTTTGTGCTGCCACAGGTACACTTCTTTTGTTGGTTTGTTTCCGTTGCTGTCAAGGGGTACCTTGCCGTTGGTGAAGGTTGAAGAGATATCTCAAACAATTGATTCAGAGAATTTAACTGTCCAAAATTCTGTCCTGTTTGCCGGTCCATTGGCTACTACTTCCATCAGTACCAATGCCAAATTCGAGATTCGGAGTCCTAAGCGTGTGCAGGTTTGTTTCCATGATCTCCTTAGTCGGTTCTTCCACTTCAACAATGTCTGCAACTCTGAAACTGTCGATGTGTCTCTACTGAATGGTTGGTTACATGAATTAGTTGGATACAAAAAGTTAACTGGAGCGTTTTTCCTAAATTGTGCCCTGTAAATGACAACATTTCTTGAGTTCATCTTTAAGGAACTCAGCCGTTTCTTTTATCACCTGAAAAAAATTGTTTCGGACTCCTATCTTATATGTTCGACTGATGTCATCCAAATGATAATCCTGCTTTAGCAACTTTTATAAGAGATAGTCCTCCACGTTAGTTTTAAGGTCACCCCATTGAGTTCGGGGACATATCCAGTCTTTGTATATATAACCATATTCACGCTGCAACATATATAGATATTTTTGTTTCTGGTTATAGTAACTTCGCAGTAGTGTGAAGTGTGAACAAAGGCCTTCTCTTAGGTAGTATCATTGTGCTCACTTAATCAGTTTACTATTTGTTCAGATCAAGTTTGAAGAAGGTGTAATTGGGACTCCCCAGCTGACAGATTCCATAGTTATTCCCGAAAGCGTGGAATTCCTGGGGCAAAAGATTGACCTGGCACCATTTAGAGGCTTAATCACTTCGCTTCAGGATACAGCATCATCTGTGGCAAAGACCATTTCCAACCAACCCCCACTCAAGTTTTCCTTCTCTAGCAGCAATGCTGAATCATGGTTGCTTACCACATACCTCGACGATGACCTTCGAATCTCAAGGGGTGACGGGGGCAGTGTGTTTGTGCTTATCAAGGAAGGCAGCTCTCTCTTGACACCATAAGTCTTTTTCGTTTTTGTTAAATTAAATAATGTTTGCTTTGAGGAAACTTTAGATTATGTACTAGCTTATCTGTGTGGAATCAGGAGACGGTATAATTTGGCTTACCAGGGAATTGCATAACCATTATCAGTTCCGTTGTCTAAAGAATATAGCTTTGGGAGCATACACCTTTGTCAAAGTCTTATACTTCGCAAGACTTTGTATAGTCAAATAATCATGGAGATAAAACAAGAGTATAAAGATATTATACACTAATTTTAGAACTTATATCACTTGAGATAATTTAATTTCACATAATTTGATCTTTTTTTTAATAGAATTCATTGTTATTGCTTAATGATAATATTTAAAAATCCATTAAATTATAAAATTCCATTCAACCTAATTAATTTTGCTGGTGAGATTATTGGTAAAAGTGCTATTCAGTGTTAGAGACCATTTTTTAGTATGTTTATTTTATTCGAAAGGTGTAAAAAATGTTTTCAATCTAGACATTGAAAAAAAACATGTTCAAAATAGAAATATTTATAGTTTCACAAAATTTTACAAAATAACCTTAATAAATGTTCATGCATTAAGCAAAGTTATAAGAAATTGTTGATGTAATACGTACACTCTATAAACTATAAATACAGTAAAAAATTCTACAAATTAATAATACAAAATGTATTAATTAAAATAGATATTAATTAATTTAACATAGTAACTTAAATTAAAACTATAAAAATTTAAATGTTATTAATTTATAAAGATTTTAATGCATTGTGAACTTATAACTACAAACTAATGTTGTGATTTGAATAATTTCACAATCGATCTGCAAAAAGGTATCTCCTACTTATGAGACATGTGAACATGAATGGCTACTTGCGTTGCATGACTCAAAAGTTTAAGCTCTTTAATGCATCAAAGATATATCTATGAAAAGATAACATACGTGAAGTTGGAATTATAGCTATGAAAAGACGGTAGCTTTAAAGCGATGTAGCCTTAGGTCGTGATCTTAAAATATATCCTCGATCTTCTCGAGCCCCTCCCCTCCCCAAGCAAACTCCATGTGTATCGGATCATTGATCCTAACGGGCTGTTCCCCAAGCAAACTCCATGTGTATCGGATCATTGATCCTAACGGGCTGTTCCTACTTTTCCCCACCGTACTCAATTAATATCACGAGGAAAATAATATCACCCCAACAAACAAACCCAAACACATCTAACAGTACTGGTACCGGCTGTTTTAATTTTAAACACATCAAACTCTTACTGTACTGACTGTTGTTATTGTTTTGAGCTAGAACAAGAAAATTACTGATAAAACTTCTTTTTACCCGCCACGGTACTGTTTATTACTAAAAGCCTACAAGCTACAGATTCGTTACCTTCTGAGCTGCTCAGTTAAATGTAATAACCAAATATATGAGCTTGCTATAACTTGGTATAAGGTTTCATATAACCTGCCTGCCTGCATGCATGCTCATCCAAACAAGACTAAAAACTGAAAATTGATGCTTTTTGTCCATCAATGGCATCTACAACACAAAAATAAATTAGTGCAAACCTCATGAAAAGCCTGGAGTATAATTCCGTGATACTCTTGAGAATTCATTGACATGTAATAATTCAAGAGGCTTCGAAGATCCCTAGGATCTTCGAGGCGATTCGCCATGATCATCTCGACCATAGATTCTCTAAAATCTTCACTCGGATCATAGGAGCACGTTTCCATGGCTACCAATACTATAAACTTGGTCCGTTGATCTCTTTTTAGCCTTCTCCTCTCTACTTGTCTTGCCTTCTGCCTTTCTCTAATCATTTGGTCCAGTCTCTCTTGAACCATGGCATGTGCTAGGCTCGATATTGACGCAAATCGATCAGAATTTGAGTTTTCAGCTTCTTCAGAGGACGAGACACTCAGCCTGCAACTGCAACACAAGGCTCTGCATCCTCTTGGTTGAGGCTTTTGCTTCCTGTATTCCCTACAGTGTTTCATATTTCAAGCATGAACTTGGAGCTTAATTTGAAGGAGATTTTGAGCAAAGATATTCACTATATGCAGAATTAGCAAGTGGGCCACGGTACACATGATTGTGTCTCCGGTATTAAGTAAATAAACACACATGGATTGCTTGGTTGGTTGGTTGAGGAAGAAGGCACAGTGAGAAAGAGGTCACATTAATGTTGTTATGACTTAAAGTTAGACTTTAATAATTCAGTTGATAGGGTATGTTAGGTGGCATGCTTTTGAAACAACGGTTAATATGGATAGCAAGAAGCTTTTAGATTAAATTAAGGATTATATTTTAAGAAAGAAAGCAGTGGCTAAACAAGAATTATGGTTGTTGTTTCTGCTTTGTGGGAGTGGATATCAGTGTACTTGGCCAAAGGCTGCTGCTGCTGGCTTGGAAGGAGGATCAATCATGAACTTGAAGATGATTCTATGATTATCTTCTATTTTGTTCAAAAGCAGATTCCTATTGAACTACTTGTTTATATTCTTTATGATCCACATGTTCCATCTAAATAATACAATTACAATACATATTTTCAATCATATTAATTCAGTCAAAGCTAGAGAATTTTTAATTTTAAAAATTTGTAAAAATCTTGTATTTTTATCTGGGAGAAGAAGATCTTCTGATCTATGCCTCTATTTTTGTATTATTCAAAAAGATAATATACTATAAGGATAGGTTAATAACACCCCATTTATCCTCATCGTATCCTGTTGGGATTTAATGCTTCACTGCTGTTCTTTAAACACAAGAAACTGATAAAACTTTTGTAACTTTGCAGAAAACGTAAATGCAGAAAAGTAAAGAGACACAATTTTACTTGGTTTGATAGTTTGAAACTATCTACGTTCAAGGTTCCCACCTATGGTGGTAAGATATTTTCACTAGTATGAAGAGGAATCAAAGAACAGAAATTACAGAGATTGGGTGTTATCCTTAACACCTGCAACAAGAGTTACCACTAACTCACCAGTACCCACAAAAGGTACTCTAGCACTCTCTGATTTTCTTTCTTACTATTTTCCCTCTCAAAGACTGAAAATCCAAAGAACAATTGAAGACTGAAATTTTTGTGTATGTGTTTTAATGTCTCTCTGTTGTTTTTATAGCTGATGAAGAAGATGGAGTCTTCGGATGCTTCTTGGCTAAGTCTTCCCACTCACATGTGCCTCTCACGTGACTTTTAAGTGACTCCCTCTGCTGCGTTGTGCGTTGTCATGTCTGCCCATTTAAATTGCTTATGTAATAATAAGACAGTGTATTGATGCTTGGTTAATAAAGGATACGGTAGAGCTTTGGTTGAGTTACATCTGAGTTGAATAGTCAACCACGTGGGAGTGACTTAAGTCACTTAACCTTTTGATTTCAGTCGTAAGGAGTCATGTGAGTGAGGCTTTTTGTCTGAAACTAAACCATCTATCGCAAGCTTCTCTCTTCGACACTCCTACAGACACCAGCAAACACATGCTTCATTTCCAGTCTTCAATCTTTGCTTGCATTCTTGGTGGTTCTGGTATAGATTGATGGAGAATAAGTGATTGCCATCACATATCCTATTAAAATATAGCTTTAATTAAATTAAATTACTTACTATATATTAAAATAATTACTCTTCAATCACTTTAAATGTGTATATTAAGGAATAAATTGCATATACAAAACCTTCATAAATCAAAAAGATCGATCAAATTACCTGATATCCCCCCTTAACAAAAGGAATGTTTGCCAAAATGGTTATCTAGAAATGATACAACAGACGGCGTATTAATGCGCTGTGTTTGCATAGTCTTTCTCAAACTTGGATTGATTATATTCTTCCAAAATAATCTGGGAAAATCCGATCACTCCATAGTTCAGATCACCAAAATGAGGTTGAACCGAGAACTACAGCCCGTTTGGACCTACATTAAGTTATAAAGATGAGAAACTCTTGTTTCATATCTTTAGATTCCGTAATGGTATCTCATGGTGGGAGTGAGGGTTGGAGACTTAAGTCAGTTTTTGGTTGCGGGAGTCTCCATGTGATTGAGTGCTTAAGTATTCCAAGTGCAAGGTGATAAGATAAACTTAGAGCAGAGTGTAATGCTTAAAATAAGACAATCCAGAAATATTTGTCTATAGGAGAGACAAATCCACAGAGAAGAAGAAAACCACCAAACTTACGATAAAAATCCCTATTCTCCTCTCCAGCTTTATATTTAGTAAGTAAAATAAGGCTCTAGCAATCGATTGGCGACATGGGGCCTAGTGCTCTTTCTTAGTGGCTCCTCACTCTTTGCATCAGAAACGAGACTTGGGCCCATGACATGTCCCCCACCATTAAAAGCCTTGTCCACAAGGCTGAATTTGTTCGTGGCTGATGTGGTATC
>JAOQMQ010000002.1:14323610-14334219 GCA_027563845.1 Erythroxylum subrotundum | reverse complement strand
CCTTAAATTTTGATGGGCCGAAAGGAAATGAGGCCGAGTCCAAAGTTAGCCATAGTTATTTGGGGTATATACCCTAATGATTATGATTGGCTTGGGGCTTAGGGGGAGAGACTAGCCTTAAATTTTGATGGGCCGAAAGGAAATGAGGCCGAGTCCAAAGTTAGCCATAGTTATTTGGGGTATATACCCTAAGCATCATTTCTTGATTATTTTTTATTAAACAAATAAGAAAATTGCTATGTGATAAAATAAACACGTGACACGAGGCAGATCTAAGGTGACGGAAAAGAGCATGCCCTTTGAATTGACCACCACTACCTACCAGTTTGAGGCACAACCAAATTCATTCTCGTGAAATTCCACTGTTACCCCTCACTTCCCAACCTTTCCATAGCGGAGATTCCAAGAAGACTCCAAATTCCAAAAGTGTATGTACATCATTACCCTTCTCTTTTTTTAAAACGAAAAAGGAAATTCCACATAATTTTGCATTTCTTGTTCGTAATTGTAAGAAGAGTTTAGGTATTTATTTAGTTTGCGGCAGCAGCTTTTGGGATTCAGTCACTCAATCTCCCACCTACAACCACCACCTTCACCTTCTCCTACTACATGGCTCCCTCCTTTGTTATTAACGGCGACCACGCCACCAGCAAGTCTGCTCCCTCCACTACGGGCCGCGTGGCCTCCGTTTACAGCGAAGTTCAGATCAGCCGCATCGACTACGCCCTCTCTCTCCCTTCCGTCCTCAAAAACCCCTTCTCCATCGTCGACGGCCCTCCTAGCTCTGCCGCAGGCAATCCAGGTCCTTCACCTCCAATGCGCCCTCTTCTTGTTCCTCCTTTCCCTTTCCTTTTGTTTGCTGAAATTTGCTTTCACGTTGTTGTCCACTTTAGATGAGATAGCAAAGCTATTCCCCAATCTCTTCGGTCAGCCTTCTGCAATGTTGGTTCCTAATGCAGCTCACACCCTGCCTTCCGACCGGAAGTTGAAGATCGGCGTTGTATTGTCAGGTGGCCAGGCGCCTGGCGGACACAATGTCATCTCTGGAATCTTCGGTGAGTGATCTGATGGAGTAACCAAGGTGCTTCGAATTTGTTGTGTCCATTTCTTAGAGTGTAACGTTTGTATTGTTTGGCAGATTACTTGCAAGATCGTGCTAAAGGAAGTGTGTTGTACGGGTTTAGGGGCGGTCCTGCCGGGATAATGAAGTGCAAATACGTTGAATTAACTGCTGAGTATATTCATCCCTACAGAAATCAGGTAACTAGTTACGTATTTCAAGTTAATTGTACAGTAAAGATACCATTTTTATAGTGAAACTACTGTCTTTGAAGTATCAAGTCCTTTTTTTATGGTTTATTTACTTCACCAGGAGAGTTATTTATTTGTTAAGACGCTTAAATTAGCCCGTGAATTCATTGGAGCAAGTTGGTATTGTTATTGTTTATATGGTTCATAATTGGTTCACATTCTTTTTGGCCTTTCTGATGTAATTTCATGAAGTTTTGCATCTAATGTAGCTCCATTTTCGTCCTGTTAGGGTGGTTTTGATATGATCTGCAGTGGGAGAGATAAAATTGAAACTCCAGAGCAGGTTTGGATCTTTCTGTCAATTGTTGCAGATAGCTTTTTTAGAAGTGATATGTGCGGACAGTAAATGAGTGTGAATTGTAGTTTAAACAAGCCGAAGAAACTGCACTTAAGCTTGATTTGGATGGGCTTCTTGTTATTGGTGGGGATGACTCAAACACCAATGCTTGCCTCCTTGCTGAAAATTTCAGGTACAACATGAGGGATGTTAATATTTGGAACTATGGTTGACAATAGAATACTGTTAATTGTACATTGCCGCAATGAGAAGTGAATTTTTTTCCCACTGCCAGCATCTGAATCCCACATTAATAACATATGTTTCCTTGTCTGTCAATTCAGGAATAAAAATATGAAAACTAAAGTGATTGGATGCCCGAAAACCATTGATGGTGACCTAAAATGCAAAGAGGTTCCGACTAGTTTTGGTTTTGATACTGCCTGCAAGGTGATTATAACTAGGCATCTGGATGCTCTACAAAGAGTGTTAATGTGCTGTATTTCACTGTTGTCTCCTTGTTATTTATTATTCATATCACAAGTTTAAATTACAAGTCACACATTTATTTTCATGGAACGATTATAATAAACTACAATTCACACCATGAAAGTGAATGATAAGGATATATTGACATTAGTTTCATGAAACTAACTGATAAGTATATATTGCCGTTAGTTTCATGACATTAAAAAGAAAGCAATGGATGTATATTCTGTATTGCATTCTTTAATGGAAAAAGCTTTCCGAATTACTTCAATTTAGTTCAATATGCTTTGATCAAAGTCAATTTTGCTTTGAATTTTTCACAAACAAGTCCGCCCAGAAGGCCACATATCAGCTTATGGCTGGGGTCTCCTACTGACATATTTATGGTCAAAGGAATTGTTCTTCATATCATTAACATGGTCCATAATTTTTGAAATACCATTAAAGCATTAATGTTTGATTCCTTTGATGTTACAGATATATTCAGAGATGATTGGAAATGTTATGATTGATGCCCGATCAACTGGAAAATATTATCATTGTAAGTCAAAATATATTTCTGTGTAGTCAACATAATATGAGTTTCTCTGTTATGTCCTTACTAGAAATACTCCATTACTGTTTAGATTTGTACTTGTGTTCGTTCACCTGCATATCTATCTTAATGTGCTTGATGGATTGAATCCTTTATCTTGAATTTTGCATAGATGTGGATCAACTTAACAAGGGTGATCCCTGATAATTGCAATAGAAACCATAATATACTTCCCATTTGATTGTCATTCAAAAGTTCAAGCTAAGTTGTCCTCTTTTCTTCTTTTATATCATGTTCAACTTAGCAAGTCTCATCCCTGCTAATTGCAATAGGGTACTGTAATATATTTCCTATTTCATTGTCATTCAAGTTCAAGCTAATATATCCTTTTTTCCTTTTAAAGACCATCACAATGGATGTTCAAACTTTAGCTTTTCATTGGGCGGGGGGGCACCCATGCCATTTGAGCTGAAATTCATTGGCAAACTGACAAGATCTTTGGCACATTCTTTGTACACTGTAGTGCTTTTCCTACTCTTTTGCCTCCCTCTGGCTGAAAAGTTTCGGTACTTCATTGCTTGCTTTGGAAAGTAGCCAATTTACTCTAATTCTCTCTCTAAAAGAGTCAGCACCCCAGCTGCCACTCAACACGACTTCCTTCTACACTCGATTGTACTATTGCATTACATGTTTATTCCTTGAATGTATTATTAATAATCAAGTAATAATTGAAGGCGGTGCATCTTTGCTGTTCCTTGAATGTATTATTAGTAATCAAGTAATAATTGAAGATTATTAGTAATCAAGTAATAATTGAAGGCGGTGCATCTTTGCTGCAGTTGTAAGGCTTATGGGGCGTGCAGCCTCACACATTACTTTGGAGTGTGCTTTGCAAACTCATCCAAACATTACCGTGATTGGAGAAGAGGTATCTGTTCTGATTTTGTTTTTTCATCTAGGTTCAGAATGTTGACTGATGCAACTGCTTTTGTTTTGTTGTAACTGTCAGCATGTCTTGATTAGGCTTGCACACGGTAGATATATACTCAAAATGCATTTGTCTAATATAAGCATTGATTTGAATGAAATAGAACTTTGTAGATACTTTTTGGCTACTGCATTGAGAAATGATTAAGCTCAAGTTCGTATCTCGATTTGCCCTTTTAGTGATTGTTTTGGACCGAAATGCATCCTAATATTTCCATCTGTATCAGTACGTATAATTACGAGCAGCTCTTGCCTCATTGACTTCTCCATGTGATGCTGTTTTCTTGATTCAATAAGTTCTATGAACATGATCTTATAGACTCATATTTTGTTTAACTTATTATGCTGAGCTTAATGATATTACTGACTCTAACTCGGAATTTTGATTCCTACAAATACAATAGCTTAAAAGCATTATTTATCGAATTTTTAGGACCAACTTACTGATTTTTCCTTGTGTAGTCACTTGTAGAAAAGGTGCCTTTGATGTAGTGTTAATCAGAACTTACCTGGTACAGGTTGCTGCAAAGAAGCTTACATTGAAAAAGGTTACTGACCATATCTCGGATATTATCTGTAAACGTGCTGATCTGGGTTACAACCATGGTGTGATCCTTATTCCAGAAGGTTTGATTGATTTCATTCCTGAGGTACGACTTTTCAACAAAGGGCTTTTTTCCCTCCATTTATGGAAGCATAATGATGAAGAAATCAATAAGAAAATTTCTCGTGGATATCAGAGATTCAAGGCTGTTTGTACTAATATTCCATGCACTGATTAGTAGGTATTCTCTTGAAACTTTGCAGGTGCAGCACCTCATTGCTGAACTGAATGAAATTTTGGCCCGTGATGTTGTTGATGAAGGTGGGTTGTGGAAAAAGAAGCTAACAGATCAATCTCTGCAGCTTTTTGAATTTTTGCCACAAGCCATTCAGGAACAATTGCTGCTTGAAAGAGATCCACATGGAAATGTCCAGGTATTGATGTTTTACATCGTTCTTTTTCTAATTTTCCCTTTAAGTATGTGAATCTAACATAGTATGACGTCTATGATGTTTATGTTTAGGTTGCCAAAATAGAAACAGAGAAAATGCTTATTCAAATGGTTGAAACTGAGTTGGAGAAAAGGGAGCAGGAAGGCAGGTACAAGGAGCATTTTAGAGGACAGTCGCACTTCTTTGGGTAAATATTCAGCTCTAAGTATATGTCATTTGCATGTCATTAGTTCCAAACAATAGACGTAAGAGATTAAATGATCTTGTTTCAAGGATATTACTGATTTAGCTGGCGTGTTGTGGTTGTTTGATGGGAAATGGATATATGATCTGTCAACCATATATTTGATTCTTCACTTTCAGGTATGAAGGAAGATGTGGTTTACCTTCCAATTTTGATTCTTTATACTGCTATGCTTTGGGCTATGGTGCTGGAGCTCTTCTGCATAGTGGCAAAACTGGATTGATATCATCAGTAAGACATTATGTCATTGAGTTTCACACTCTTTGTTTTCCTATCCTCTTTGCTGATTTACTACCTTGTCTATTGACGTTTATCCAACATTATAATTATCTTTTGGTATTCTGATATTGACATAAGCCCTTGAACTAAACACAATTGCTGTTCAGGTTGGAAATTTGTCTGCCCCAGTTTCGGAATGGACAGTTGGTGGTACTGCGTTGACTGCTCTGATGGACGTGGAGAGGAGACATGGTAGTTGCATTTCTTTTAAGATTATGATGAATATCTTTGTTTCCTGTAAATGATTCAGTAATTGTATTTGTTTGGTTTGAGAATTGTGAGGAAACAGATAGTTATGTTGTCGCCCTTTCTCTTTTCTAATCTGATATATTTCCAATGTTAGGAAAATTCAAGCCTGTGATAAAGAAGGCAATGGTGGAGCTTGAAGGTAGATCTTACTATCATCCCTACTGTTTATTGCATACCATCTTAATCTCATGTGTACATCGTAGACATCTTGTCCCTCTATACTTTTGAATGGTCAGTAAGTTGGATGCAACTTTGAAATTTCAGGTGCCCCATTTAAAAAGTTTGCATCAATGAGGAATGAGTGGGCAATCAAGGATAGATACATCAGTCCCGGTAAGTCAAACAGTTATAGCAAAAAGAATCTTTTGCTGCATGTTGCGAATTGGACTGCTTGATACGGGGATTTAGTACCGAGGTTCCATTCTTCATACCACTAGTTTCCTTGATTGATTTTATATTGGGTTTTAATGTATGTCAGGTCCTATACAATTCATGGGTCCGGGAGCCAATGCAGTTAATCACACCTTACTGCTTGAATTGGGAGCTGATGCACGAACATCTATTTAACTTTGCTTCCTGGTGGTTGGAAATTCATGTTCCCTCAGCGGATCTGCAAAGTTAGTTTGGTGGATGAGTTGCGATTTTTAGTTTTATGAAGAAAATTTTATTGTTGTGACGGAGACGTGATTTGGGATTTTTGACAATTTCTAGTAGTTTTTCTGGATGTTAGATGTCAAATTTCGGCACAAGTACTTGACACAGCTGGGCCTGTATATTTCCAGGTTTCTAATTGCCAATCTCATCGATATAACTAAACACACTAATCATACCAGTGAGCCCTTGTATTCAGTAACCATTTTTACATTATATGAGAGAGGTGGCAACGGAAGAAGATGTGAAACGGCAGGATGAGTTGAAGACATTTAGCTTTTGAAAACAAAATTTATCTGATTTTTGGATTCATCTTCCAAAAACATTTCTTGATACCTGAAGTCGTTAAGCAGTATGGGTAAGTTAAATGAAGTGGATTGAAGCCTCCTCGGAATCCTTAGTTAAAACGGAAAAGAAACAGCTCTTTCGATCACTTGCTAATAGTTATTGTTGAGATGGAGAATCGAAGGAGAAAAGGCAATGTCTGGTTAGCCGATGGGAGCCGCAAACTATGATTGTGTTAATAAAACGTCTCAACAGGGAAAACTTTTCACAAGGAGAATAAAAGCAGGAGCTAACATACGCTTCACAGTCACTTTTTCCATGTGAGACCAAGCAAAAGAAAGTTTTAACTTTTAAGAACGCAGCGGAAAATGAGTAGGTAAGCATCACATCATAACCACCTCCAAAATGTAATGTTTTGCGTTTGGCTAGTGCACATTTCCAGATAATAAAGACAACATTTGAAGGAACATCGCAGTTCTTGACAAGTGTGAGAACAAATACAAAGTACAAGTTAACTAAGTCAAGCGAGAGAACAAATACAAAGTACAAGTTAACTAAGTCAAGCGAGAGAACAAATACAAAGTACAAGTAAACTAAGTCAAGCTTGTGACAATCGAGGGATAGAAATTGGTGAAACCCAAGGTCTGGTGCTACGAGCCATATGCATATGCTCCCTAACCCGGACATGAGTGCCCCCCA
This sequence comes from Erythroxylum subrotundum, assembly GCA_027563845.1. Taxonomy (NCBI): domain Eukaryota; kingdom Viridiplantae; phylum Streptophyta; class Magnoliopsida; order Malpighiales; family Erythroxylaceae; genus Erythroxylum; species Erythroxylum subrotundum. Next base: position 14,327,217 of record JAOQMQ010000002.1, on the reverse strand, counting down.
CACCTTATCTCATTAACTCTGTTAATGTAATTAAGTAATAACATGTTCCAGGGCAGGCCTTCCAGCCTTTCTTTCTTTCTTTGTTTTTTTTACCTAACTACATATGGTACTTTTGCTTCTTTGGTTGCCCATGCTTCACGCCATTGACAAGGAAGTTGTGAGTGGACCTATCTTGTGATAGTTACTTCTGAGATGTATTAAATGAGAATACTCCAACTCCCTACTTGACTTACTTGCCTTAGTTATTACATCGCTCCATCTCCAACCTCCACAAGGTTATGTTTGCAGTTAACATAGAGTAGTAGACAAAATAAATAAATAATTAATACAATTGATGTATGTAGAATAAATGTGACAGTCATTGTACCCTCACCATCATAGTATTTCTTCTGTATATTCTCTGCTTACTATCAGGAACGTATCTGCTATGACGATATACATATGGAGGACCGTATACAAAGTATAGTTTGAAGCAATGGAGTCATTATATTCATTGGGAATGATCACAAAGTATAGTTTGAAGCAATGGAGTCATTATGTTCATTGGGAATGATCATTCCCACCTAAGTTCTCTTTTGGGTACATGAGATCATTATTTCCACCAAAATTTTGGACTTATTTGTCATTATTCTTTGGCTTGATCTAGTTATAATTCGCCTACTAGTCAATGTATGAAATTATTAAGGCTGAACTGATGGACCCTCTTCGTTCTCATGCTTTATTATTGGTCAGTTACTTTACTTCATAATTCAGATGTACGTATGCTTCTCTTCACAAATATGCAAATTATAGAGATCTAAGTCTGGATGCTTCATGCTTCATGCTAGGCATAAGGGTTTCTAATTAGTCTACTAACTTTGTTCTTTTTATTGGAAGATGTTATCTTTTGTTTTCAATGTATACTCAAGGGTTTTAATTAAGTAAAGTTCACTTTGTTAAATGACCGTTTCACCACAATAGCTTAAGCTTTTGTGTAAGGCAAATTTAATTGGTTTTATATATTCACTAATACACCCCTTCAAGTGAAAGCCCTTTGAGCTTGAAACTTGCACAGGCCCACTCTACCTTGTGCTGAATAATAGGTGGGTGGTAGGATTTGAACTCACGACCACTTTGTTATAAAGGCTCTGATACCATGTTAAATGACCGTTTCACCACAATAGCTTAAACTTTTATGTGAGGTCAACTTAATTGGTTTTATATATTCAATAACACACTTCATGTTTCAGTTTGTAAGATTTAAAATTGTATATATTAGTCATATTGACTTTCGGATGATACATGAAAAAAAAATCGAATTTGTGTATGTTCACGGTTTAAATAATGAATTGTATTAAAGTTGTCCCAACAAATCGGAAAAAGGCTTTGGCTACCCCTGAAGCTAAATATCTCATAACTTTATGGTTTAAAACTCTCATTTTTACTGTTTTGAAAGTTGCAGCTGTGAGCTCCTGCCTCAGCCACCATAACTCCAGCTATCATGCACATGATCATGATCGTAAGACAACTCAAGTAGAATATTCTTCACATATGATGAAAGAATGAATCTAACTCTTTGTTCTTGGATTATCTTATTATTATTTGTCATTACCATCTGAATACATGCACCTTGTCCAAGAAAAAACCCATTGGAATTTCTCATCAGCTCCACAAGCCATCAGGAACTGTTTATGTACTAAACCTTATCCTAGCTAGCTCTTGCCTGTAACCCTGTCTTGTAAACTTTAATTTCTCCAAATTCATAGTCCGCGAGCCACCAGATAACACTTGTGTCTTTTAAGTCTTTTCTTATATGATTATCCACAAGATGTGTAGCATGAATGTACAAATTTTAGACCAATGCCTACAAAATTCTAAGAAAGTTTAGCAACTGAATTAGTTAAACCTTAAGCAAAATATAACCTTATATTAGGGTATATTGTGTATATTGTATTTTTGGAAGCTGTACCAGTTGTATTTAATTTAGATAGCTATCTTTTAGGAGTAGCGTAAGGAAAGACGTAATTAAGGAGAGGGCTAGGGTTACAATCCAAAAACTTGTATATATATATATTTCGTTTTTCAGCATGAATGTATAAAGAGAGATATTTCCCTTCGTGACACCTTATTATAGGCTACTATTTGTATGTGTCACTAAAGGAGATTTATTTGCCTTGATATACACGAGCTAGTGGGAACTGTATGTTCGTCAAGAAGTCTTCTACTTTCTCCTAATAAATTAGCCTTTCATTGTCATAGTTATTATCATGACCAATGGAGCTATGAAGGAAAGTTCAGAATCCAACTCCTAACAGTTTGTATTCAAACAATAATGTAGCATTTGATGGCTAAATTAAAACGGCCATAATTAGAATATGGCTCGTCTCCATCTGCTATGCTTTCATAAAATGGGATATGATGAACTGTCACTGCCATTAATGATAGGGTATATGAGAACCTGACAGGCAGAAATGGTCAGAAAGTTTTTATCATCGAAGGAAATTTCTGGTGATAACCAAAATAACAAGTAAAATGGGTATGAAGGTGGTCCATAATACTCCATGTTGAGATCATCATCATCAGCATCAGGAGGTTGTCTAATCCAAAACGTTTAACACAACAGCTACGTACACAAAGGAAGCCTTCAGGGGGAAGTGGCAATCAGTAACATGTAATAAGTTGGAGTTGGGACCCAACACCACATAATGCCTATGGAAATAGAAGCAATAATAGTGGTAATGCATGGTGGTGCGATGTTCTATTGTTTTCAGCAAGTTTGCCTTCACATGGCTCCTCATTTTGACTTTAAAAGACCCAGCAACATATTTATACATACATAAGAATCTCCTAGTATTAAGTCGGTTCTTTAGATCTTAAGTATTTGATCCTCTAAATATTTTTAGTGTTGATTATCAATATATATATTATTATATGCATTCAAAAAATTATTTAATATAAAAAAATTCGGTTGCCAAAAAAAAATCTATATATATCTATGCATAATCATAAACAATAGAAAAGAGCAAAAGATCTGCTATCTTTTTCGCTTGCCTTTACCCACCACCACCACCCCTATCTGATCTAGCCAATCTCATAATCTTATCTTCTTGTTCGATTCCTACTTGCCAACCCCACGAGTTCACCATCACTTCTCTTACTATTTTGCTTCTCTCTCTCCCTTTCTCCTTCTCTCCATATATATATATATACACACACACACACAATGCCAACCAACCACTTGTTCTTCGTCATGATCATATCCTTTTGTCCTTTAATTTCTTGGAGGGTCTTCCCAAAGTTGTCACCTTGCTGGTATATATAGTAGTTGATATAACTTTGTAAAGAAGGACGAAGGAAAACAACAAACTGCTGCACTGCTGCAACCGTGTGATCATTTTTATACCTTCGACTAAATTATATATGCTCATCACATGGCTCATTTTCACATTTGCCACTCAAAACATGCATATAAAAATATATAAACTTTTAGAAAATTCACTTGTGAGAAGTTGCAATCTCGCATCTTCTATATATATATATACACACACAAACACACACGTACTCTTTTGGACACACACGTACTCTTTTGGATCTTGATGCTTCGACAAACTAAAATTTTTAGATATCA
>JAOQMQ010000002.1:14309126-14323510 GCA_027563845.1 Erythroxylum subrotundum | reverse complement strand
CACACACGTACTCTTTTGGACACACACGTACTCTTTTGGATCTTGATGCTTCGACAAACTAAAATTTTTAGATATCAAAATATGAGATAGCTTGAGATATTCTCAGCTGTAAGTTGGTGTTTCTATTAGCTTTCCTCATCTCAAATTAATTCAGTCACCGAGCCTTTTAGAATTAAGACAGTGGATGCTGGATACAAATATTAAATGCAATGCAATTTCCCAGTCGGAGTTCCTGAGTAGTATATGCGTACTCTAGATTCCATCCCCATCTTTATATTAATCGTTCCAAGTCATTATGATAGTCGGAAAGTGGCGTCCACGCGTCCTGCTGCTATCCGTTTATTGCCACCAGAAGAAACGAAAAACACTCTCTTTCCATCTCTATCTTACTAATCTATATTCATGCGATCCATCTGTATCATCTAATCTGTGTCCACTGCATCAAACAGGAGAATAAAACGCCAGCTTGTTACATTTAACTTAATACACGCTTGATTGCTTAAACTTTCCTGTCTTAACCCATTTCCCAAAGTCCCCTCCCTCCTTCATCCCTATTGGTAAAATAAAATAATTAAATTATATATTCATCCCAACATATACCACTTAAAAATTAAAATTACCTAGTATATTACATTATGTAGTATATAGGTTTAAAATATGCATACTTTTATGACTTTATTTTTTTAAAAAAAATTGAAGTCTCGTAAACATTCAATTGATTATATTCATAAAGCGTTAAATGAAAAAGTTAAGGTACTCAATGTAATGTTTAGTGTTTCGTACCATACCGGTCGAAAGACAGTACAAATGTAGCCTTTAGATTGGCTGGTATCGACCAATATTTAAAACATCGGCCAAATATCGACTGATACCGTATATTTTGAAATTTTGAAGGACTTATTTACAAATTTTTTGAAACACCCCCTAAGTAGCCTTGCCTCTACAAAACGCTTTCCCTCTCTATTTTACTCTTTCTTATCTCAACTCTCTGTCTCCATCAACCCTAGCTGCCAACATCCCAACCTAGCCTTGTGATTGTCTCCCCGTCTATCGCTCGCCACTCCCACAATGTTGAGTGTGTTGTCGCCTTATGCCTGCTACCCAATTGCCTCCACCTTTGGTCCTATGCTCCTCTAGTCACCGGCCATCACTCCCCTACACCTCCAACTACAAATCAAATAAGGATTTGAAATTTTGCAGATCCAAATTTATGCTAGACATGGACCTGACCCGAATCGACCAACCACCAGTTGACCCGCACCAATCTAGGGATTTAGATCAACAAAGGTTGCAAAAAATTGCAGCAAATTTTGTGAAATTGTGACGTTGTGAATTTGTCGAATTGTGAAGTTGTGAATTTGTGGAATTGCGAAATTGTGAATTATATAATTTGTGGACTTGTGAAGTTGTGAATTTGTGAAGTTGATTACGGAATTTCATAATTGAGTTGATCATTTGATCAATTGATCACTATTTTGAATATTAAATTGTGTATTTGTGACTTTGATGTTGGATTAAATTAAATTGTGTAGTGTATTGTGTATGTTGATTATGGAGTTAATTTGAGTAAAAAAATTAAGAATGTTGATTAAATTAGAGAATGAAAGATTGTTAAATTAAAGTTGAGAATTATAATTTCAGTAACAATGTTGATTAAAATTAGTCAAGAAAATAAAATATTGATAAGCATTACAAATTGAATTGTAGAAGCAAACAAAATAGATTAATTTATAGTTGAATTATGTGATTACATAAAATAGGTTATAAACTTGTAGTTGTGATTTATGATTAAAATTGAATAGGTTATACTTGTGAGTACATGTTTTTAGTTTATGGTTGAATGATGTAATTGTGTATACTGTGTATTGTGTAATTGTATATGTTGAATAATTAAATTATTAGTTTTTGACTTATTGGTGAATTGTATTGGATGAAATTAAATTGTAAGTTATATGTTTACTCTTCATTGTGGAGTTAACTTGAGTAAGAAACTAAAAATATTAATTAAAATTGGTGAATGAAAGATTGTTAAATTAAAGTTGGAAATTATGATTTTAGTAACAATGTTGATTAAAATTAGTTAAGAAAATAAAATAATTATAATCATTACAAAATGAATTGTATAAGTAAACACAATATATTAGTTTAGAGTTGAATTATGAGATTAAATAAAGTAAGTTGTAAACTTATAGTTGTGAGTTATGGTTGAAGTTAAATATGTTATAGTTGTGAGTGCATGTCTTTAGTATATGGCTGAATGATGTAATTATACAAAATGAGTTATATTATATAAGATGAATACGCATAATATGTAATTGTGTATGTTTAATACTTGAATTGTTAGTTTTTGGGTTAAATCATACAAAATGAGTTATATTATATAAGATGTATATCTATAATAATGTAAATGTGTATGTTAAATTGTTGATTTTTGACTTAAATTATACAAAATAAGTTATATTATGTAAGATGTACATGTGTATTGGGTAATTATGTATATTGAATACTTTAATTATTGATTTTTGACTTATTGGTGAATTATGTTGGATGAAATTGAAATGTATGTATGTTTACTCTTCATTGTGGAGTTAACCTAAGTAAGAAACTAAGAATGTTAATTAAAATTGGTGAATGAAAGATTGTCAAATTAAAGTTGAGAATTAGGATTTTAGTAACAATGTTGACTAAAATTAGTTAAGAAAACAAAATAATTATAAGCATTACAAAATAAATTGTATAAGTAAACAAAATGTACTAGTTTATAGTTAAATTATGAGATTACATAAAGTAAGTTGTAAATTTATAGTTGTGAGTTATGGTTGAAGTTAAATATGCTATAGTTGTGAGTGTATGTCTTTAGTTTATGGTTGAATGATGTAATTATATAAAATGAGTTATATTATATAAGATGTATATGTGTATATGTATGTTTAATACTTGAATTGTTGGTTTTTGACTTAAATCATACAAAATGAGTTATATTATATAGGATGTATATATGTAATTGCGTGATTGTGTATGTTGAATTGTTAAATTGGTAGTTTTTGACTTAAATTGACAGGCCCCTATCCTGTAATGACTAGGCGACCTTCTCGACACTCCACGGTAGGTGTCCAGTCGATATCCGAGTTGGCTGGAAAGTTCTCGTGAAGTTAAGTCTATTGCCCTTGTTAAGGAAAAGCTTTAATTCACAATAAGAAATGTAAACAGTGGAGTTTGTTTTTCAGTTTATTAAAAATTTCAACAGCACAACGTTTGCATTTTGACATCCCAAAAAATTTCAAAGTCCCTGTAAAATTTCAAAACATTTCTATTATCACATTAATTTCTCAACTCCAAATTGTGAACTTCAAATCCACTCACGTGCGGTCTCAAATAGTTACATCAATAAACTTTGAAAAGCTAAAACAACGTATGCATTCCATTTAAAAACCTTTATACACATCCATTCTTTATACAAATTTACTTTCCAAAACATGTTCAAAGATATGCAACAGTTCTAAAAAATATGTACAAGGAAAAATAAAAGTGCCTACACAGCAACACTTGACGAAGTTGACTACTCGCAAGGTGAAGTCCCTGCTACTGAAGCCCCTAAGCGTGCACCTAGGAGGTTTTATTTAAAAATAAAAAAAAGGGTGAACTAAACGAGCTCAGTGAGTATTACTGGTTTCAAATAAAAACATTTATACAAATATCAACCTCCACAAAAGAAAACAATTTCTTTTCTTTTCAAGTAATAACCAATGTTCTTACAAAACACATTCTTTTCTTTTCATAAGTTTAATGCATATGTAAAACAAAACATATAAATTTTTCTAAGATCAAGTTCCACTTTTCTTGTAAAGTATATAGTGATGGCAATCAATACTTTCATGAACTTTCTTTTTAAAACATAGCCCATCACTAATTTTCCTTGCCATATGGTACCGTTAGGTGTAAGGCCATGAAGCTAGTTTTGCATCGCTTACTCGTGCCTAGTTAACCTCTATATACCGATTATTATGAAGCTAGTTCTGCATCGCTTACCCATAATAATGCTAGCACTACATATAAATCAGTGGTTACAGAGTTGGTTCTGCATCACTTACCCGTAACTAGCACAAAATATACTCCACATGTGCAAAGGGTGACTCACAGGATATACTAATAGACACAACACCACCCATGTTAGTGACAGATGCCCCCCAAACACCACCATGCACGTTAGGACATACTCTGATCGATAAATTATATGTATAAAGACCTAATGGCGTACTATAGGCTAAATTACAATTAATACATAAGCGCGCCTCATTTTAATACCAATTCAAAACATATTCAAAATCCATTTCTATGCCAATTTAAAGCATATACAAATTTCAATTTAATACCAATTCAAAGCATGTGTACATCTCATTAGTTTCCAAGTGTATCCAAAACTCAATTCAATGCTAAATCAAAGCATATGTAAACCTCATGAAAATTAACTTTTAAATTCAAGTAGTAGCACCAATGGAATTATTCATTAACATACTTTTCATAGTAAGGTAAAAACCATCTTAACAAATCAATTTAAATACACACTCACAGTTTGTCATTTATCGTAAACCATCCTCACGTGTTCGATACTTTTCCTTTATTAGTCCTGAGTCTACGGTGACGAGAAAACTTTATTGTCTTGCTCAGCTATGAGGGAGACCCCTGAAGGGTTCCTAAGACCTGCCAAGTACATCCATAACTTACCACCTTGTTTTACAAATTTTATGACAAAGAGCTTAGCCAAAATCTTAGCATTTTGTAAGATTAAATTCTTTTTTCTTTTCATTCAACCATTGAACAACCATTGAACAACTTCCATGATTGATACATGCTGTCTTCTTTCCTTTTAAATAATGTACATAGTATATACCTACTGTTTTCCTTACATTGAACCATTGAACTATGTACAACATATATGCCGCCATTGAACAACCATTAAGCCACATATATAGCATCTACATCATCATCATCATCATCACCCAGTCCGAAATCCCGCAATGAAGCGGGGTCTGGGGAGGTCTGATAGTACGCAGCCTTACCCCTACATAGTATAATGGTTGTTTCCGGTAGACCCACATGCAAATGAAACAAGATAAGTATGATGCAGAGTACAGAGGGAAAAGGCAGCACTAGCACGGTAAATTTTTAAATAGATAAAAAATACATTAAAATACATAAATAAGTAAAAGGACAGGGTGTACCTGATGGAGTCCAGATCTGCACGTACCCGATAAGCTGCAAAGACCAACTCACCTCGTTTCTAATTACTTGAGGTTACGGTAGGAGTCCCTGCTCGTAGATATATAGCATCTACATGCTGCCAATTAATACCCATTGAATAACATACATAAGATATGGATATACATGCTGTTTTTCTCTCCATTTACCATGCTGTTTTTCTCTTCATTTAACCATGCCCCCACTTGTTCCTTAATTTTTACATATCAAATGTTCAAATTAAGTTTTGAAGTCTTCTATAAGTTTGTTCCCCTATGTCTCTAGTTTTCATATAATTAAAAATCATGCCATTTTAATTTCTAAAGTATGAAACATTTACCAAAAATCACAAGCTGCTTCATCATAGGGACAATATCAGGTTACTATAATCAATCTCAATTTTCATATCATTCAGCTAGAATTAGGTCTAGCTCTCTTCTAGATATTTTTATTACTATGTCTTATGTTTCATTTATAGTTGGAATCACCCAATTTCAAGTTTTATAGACTAAGTTATGGCCAAAACACTAGGACTGTTCAAGGAAACTGAGAATCCTAATTCAGAATTTTACTAAACATAGGAAAACTTACCACTTTCTTTCAATCATTTGGAAAATTGCAAGCTTTCTTCAAATCATGCTAAAAAATTCACGCAATTCATAAGGAAATTCATGCTTTCAGCTTAAGTATTCACGTGACTAGCTAAAGAGGATGGACAAGAGTGGTTTAACATACCTAAAATCAAATGGTAATGTGTTGCCCATCTTTTCCCTGCATGTAGTCGGTGTTGATGGAGGTGTTGTCTACGGTTGGAGGCTTAAACAATATGCATAAATTATTTCCCAAAGGCAATAACTTAGAAGACCTATGCGTGAAGGAAGTAGCAGCAATTTAATAACATCAATTCTGGTCCAAGGGATAAGTGAAGCTTCGGTAGAATGAAGGTGGAGCAGCTCCTCCATCATTCTTGTTTAAGCTACACGTTGAAGAGGGTTGTCCTACACGTTGCAAGGTAAATTTCTAATAGCTGTCCATTATACAATCTCTTACCATCTTTGTTTAATTAATCCTTTATCTCCTTACCTTATCCACGACAATTCTTGTCCCCTAAATATAACAAATTGTTCTGATTTTGTCTCACCAAAATGACACATGTCCACACCATGAATTGGTCTCTCATGTAATGAATTTTTATGTCCGTCACATCTACTCCTTCATAACGTGACAGCATAAGATTTTATTACATTCTTGTTCCAAAATAATGAGAACTTCTTCATATATATGACAGTTGCCACTTAAGGTTCATTCACATGTACATGTATTATTTCTTATACAAAATAATTAAATGGTTTAAGAAAAATATGTCCAATTTCGATAGAAATTTCATGTCCACTTACTAACATGTTACATCTAAACATATCAATATTTAAGTTGGATTGATTTACTTTAAGTATCCTTAAATATGGCTTGATTCTCTCACTCTTGATTTACTTGGTTTATGTCTTTATGTTTCAGCCCTAAAATGCTTCAGATTTGCTCCATAATAGTTTAAAATAAGGTCAATCTTGATCTATCATAAATCCATCCGAACGAATTTATTTTTGGACCATTTCCATACTGGTCAACTCCAATATTTTTCGACTATCATTTCACTTTAATACTTGTCATTTAGGGTTGGGTTCCTAATTCGCCTTTTAGCGAATGTTCATTTGGACCTAATGTTAAGAAAAGAAGAAGGCATGTGTCAAATTTGATTGAACCACAAACAACTCTTAAAGCTCAACCTTCATTTTGTAGTGTCATACAATCAAGAGAAACGACTCATAATGTGGATATATAAATGGTTAGATGGTGGTATAATTTAGGTATAACATTCAATGCTTCCCAATGTTATTATTATCAACTGATGGTAGATGTTATTACCTCTTACGACCTAGGATACAAAGTTCCTTCAATTGATGACTACAGATGTAAACTTTTGAGTAGCTCTGTTTATGAAATTAAAAGTTATTTGGATGAAAGAAGAATGACTTGAGCTACTTATGGGTGTTTAATCATATGTGATGGTTAGACAAATAAGATACATGAGCCTATAAATAATGTTTTGGTTTATTATGCAAAGGGCTTAACGTTTTTTAAGTATGTTGATGCATCTGACCTTATTAGAAATGTTGATACTTTATTTGAAATATTTTATTAATTTGTGAATGAAGTTGAGCTTGAAAATATTGTTCAGTTCAATATTGACAATTATTCCGCTTATAAAGCTACTGGAAGAAGATTATAAAGCAAGGATAATTCTTTTTTTGTGACTTCTTGTGCTGCACATTGTATTGACATGATGTTGGAAAATATAGGAGATGCTAGGTATTTTCTTATTATTGACGAGACTGTGCAAAAAGTAAAAAAAGATGACCAAATTCATCTACATAATGTATGGATCTTGAATTTAATGAGTAAAGATTTCACTAATGGTACAAATTCGTGTCGTCCTGCTATTAGAAGATTTGCAGCAAATTTTTATCACTTCAGTGTTTTTTTATTATGAAGAAAAAGATGAGATAGACGCTTACAAATGACAAATGTGTTGCATCTCAACATGCTAATCAAATGCTAGATTGGAGTTTCTATAATTATAATTGAAGATACTGAATTTTGATCCCAATGTCAATTTGTCATCCGAGTTTGTGAGCTTTTGATGAGGGTATTTTATTTGGCTGATAGTGATGAAAAGGCAACAATCAGTTATTTTTATGATATCATGGAGATGGTGAAGGAAGTAATCAAGGCAAATACCAAAAATAGGTCTTTTATGTACACACTTTATCTTGCAGTCATTAATGAGAGATGACAAAGGCAATTTTACTCTTTATTGTTTACAGTTGTGACATTTTTTAATCCTAGTGTCTATTTTAGATCAGGTTTTACAAAGAAAGCTAAAGTTAATAAAGGAATGCTATTAACTCTTATAACAGTGGTTGCCCATGAGATGTTATAAGATCTCCTAAGCTCACAAATAGAGATTTGTAAGGAGGCTTCTGGTGATTTTGGGATGCCAATTGCTATTTATCAAAGAGAAAAACTTAATTTAGGTATTTTTTTCCACTTTTGATACTTGTTAACAATTAATCATCACTTTATTTTGTTTATGACATTACTTTTGTTGTCTTACGACTTACAATTTCTTGGTGGGATCAATTCGAAAGTGGTATTCTAGAATTGCAAAGATTTGAAATTCAAATTCTAAGTCAATGTGTGAGTGCAATAGATTGTGAAAGGAATTATAGCACATTTAAATTTATCCATTCCAATAAAAGGAATATATTGGAGCAAAAAAGATTGAATGATTTGATCTTTGTTCGATACAATTTAAAATTTTAGGAAATGTATGTTATTATCTTTATTAAGTTGGATATAATTTCTTATGATTTTTTAATAATTAAAATTTATAGTTTACTAGGACTCTTAATAGAATAAGTAGTTCAGTAGATCCAATTTGCATTGATAATATCGATCTTTTAGAGGATTGGGTTTATGAGGAACTGAGTTTGATAGATGAGAGTGACTTGGAAGATAATCTTGAATAGGAAAGTATTAACATGTAATTTGGTGCAACGAATTTTAATGATGGTGATGATTAAACTCCTCTCAATGATGAGAGTTTTATACCAAATGAGAATTAGGGACAATGCAGCTATAACAAGTATCTGATTGAATGAAGTTCCAGGGAATTTGTTTATCTTCTTCAATTTTACTTATATTTGATGTATATGTTAAATTCTACATATGCAATGTAATTGTAAATATTTTTATTTCAGATTTTACTTCTAATTGGTTCTTCGGCACGAACTCTTGTTGTAAATTGTAAGTATTAGAGAGTAATGGATATTTATGATTGTTTTTATTGATATTTATGATTATTTTTATTTGATATTTTTGATGTAATTATTATTTATTGCATGATGAAATTGTAATATTTTAAATAACTTTGAATTGTTCTTAATTTTATATTTGTATGATGATTAAATGATCTTTTTCTATATTAAATGTGGTTATTATTTATATGTGAAAATAATGTTAATAAAAATAAATAATTTTTTATTTTAAAATTTTATTATTATAATTTTTGGAAACAGAATTGATGTAAAATAATGAGTTATTCTTATGATATCATGGAGAGGGTGGAGGAAACAATCAAGGTCAATCTGAAAAATAGGTCTTCTAGGTACACATCTCATCTTACAGTCATTAATGAGAGATGAGAAAGACAATTTTACTCTATGTTGATTGCAACTGTGGCACTTTTGAATTCTAGTGTCTATTTCAGACCAGGTTTTACAAAGAAAGCTAAAGTTAATAAAGGAATGATATTAACTCTTATAATAGTGGCTACCCATGAGATGTTATAAGATTTCCTAAGCTTACAAAATAGAGATTTATAAGGAGGTTTCTGGTGATTTTGGGATGCCAATTGCTATTTGTCAAAGAGAAAAACTTAATTTAGGGCTTTTTTTCACTTTTGATACTTGTTAACAATTAATCATCACTTTATTTTGTTTATAATGTTACTTTTGTTGTCTTACGACTTACAATTTCTTGGTGGGATCAATTTGAAAGTGGTATTCCAGAATTGCAAAGGTTTGGAATTCAAATTCTAAGTCAGTGTGTGAGTGCAATAGGTTGTGAAAGGAATTAAAACACATTTAAATTCATCCATTCCAAGTAAAGGAATAGATTGGAGCAAAAAAGATTGAATGACTTGATCTTTGTTCGATACAATTTAAAATTTCAGGAAATGTATGTTATTATCTTTATTAAGTTGGATATAATTTCTTCTGATTTTTTAATAATTAAATTTTATTAGTTACTAGGACTCTTAATAAAACAAGTAGTTCAGTAGATCTAATTTGCATTGATAATATCGATCTTTTGAAAGATTGAGTTTCTGAGGTACCGGGTTTGATAGATGAGAGTGACTTGGAAGATAATTTTGGATGAGAAAGTATTGACAAGTCATTTGTTGTGATAAATTTGAATGATAGTGACAATAAGACTTTTCTCAATGATGAGAATTTTCTACCAAATAAGAATTGAGGTAAGTGCAGTTATAAAGAGTATTTGATTGAACGAAGTTCTAGGTTTTATGTTTATCTTTTTCTTTAATTTCACTTATATTTGATGTATATGTTAAATTCTATATATGCAATGTAATTGTAAATATTTTTGTTTCAAATATCAGTTCTGATTGGTTCTTTGACAAAAACTCTTATTGTAAATTGTAATTGTTAGAAAGTAATGAATATTTATGATTATTTTTGTTTGATATTTTTGATGTAATTATTATTTATTGAATGATGAAATTGTAATGTTTTAAATACTTTGAATTGTTCTTAATTTTATAATTGTAATGATTAAATGATCTTTTTCTATATTAAATGTTGTTATTATTTATATGTGCAATATATGAAAAATAATGTTAATAAAAATAAATAAATTGTTGTTATTTTAAATTTTGATTATTATAATTTTGGAGACATGGTTGATAAAAAATTATAAACTATACAGTACAATGTACTAAATGATTATTTTAAAATTTAATAAAATTAAGGGATTATTTCATAAATTTAAAAATTACTTGAAAAGTATCTGATATTGATCGGTACCGGTATAATATTATACTAGAATTAAATTTGTTACTGATACCGGTTCGGTATTCATAACATTGACTAAATGATTAAACATATTAAAGAATATCTTTTATTGAATTATTTTAATACAAGTTATCGTATGACTAGTTAAAAAATAATAAAATTAGTATGACTAACCTAGCTAAGTTTCTATAGTAAATTTTATTTATGAGAAAATTTAATTTTATGACATCGGCCATATATTTTTTAAGTAATTGTAAATAATAAGATGTTTTTAAAAATAAGTAAAATCATATGTATGTTTTAGAGGGAGGGAGGGAGAGAAATCCTAGAATTTGATGATTGAAGGGGTCCATGTCAACGCTCTATCTTTGCAACTGTGTACAGTGAAGGGGGTGGCATGAATTAATTATGAGCACCACTGCCCCCACATGCGTCCCATGCATATGTACATGACTTGACTAGACCTCACTTTTTAGTTGTTTCTCTTTTTGCTTTTGACATTTTAGCTGTTACAATATACATTATCGTTAGATATCTATTTGTATTTTTTTTGGAAAGTCAAAATCGTTACAATTTGCTAGGTCTCTTCAAGATCAGCGATTCTTTTATTTATACTTTTCTCTTTTAATTTATATAGTCAACTCGTTGTGTACTTATTATCAAAATTCTCTGCATTTCGTTCTTTTGGCGCTCAAGCGAGTTTCAGATCACCTGTGCCTTTTATTCTGTGCCCCTGTCCCACAAAGCATCTCAACCATCCAAATTAATCAAATGGATGGTTGGGATGTTTTGTGGGACAGGGGGCACAGGGTAGAGGGCACAAGTGATCTGCTCCCGAGGGTTAGGTTATGTGCTGTCCGAATTGTTTCCTTGTTCCGTCAATATAACATAAATAGACTATAATTATTAATTAATATTAAAAATTCTACGATAATCTTTTACTGATTAACATGACAATATTTTAAGGTAGCACAAGAGTTAAAAGAGCTGGAATCCATTCATTAAAAAAGATAATACTTTTCCAGTATATATCTTGAATTGCCATGTATAAAATACCTTGAATCCGTACAGTTTTGCATGTGCAGAATGTGAATGGTGAGAGGGACAACCCATACCGAGTAAACGAATAAATTGGGAATAATGACATCCGAATTGCTATTTATTCGATTAATTCAAACATGAAGGAGATTTTAGATAGTATACGTTTACCTGGCTCTGTTGTAGTATTGTAAATTTTATGTTTTAAACAATTTTTGGAAGTAGATGATATATATATATATATATGAATAGACCAAATCACTGAAACATGTGCTCGAGCCCAGATTAATTCCCTTCTAAGTTAAAAGTGTTTTTTTAATTTTCGTAATTTTTAAAAACAGAACGAAACTAAAAAAAGAAAAACAAACTCAAACAAAATTTTTTACTTAATTTAAAATAAAAAAATTTAAAATAAAAATAAAAGCCTTAATTATTTAAATAAGAATAAAAAATATTATAATCAATGAGAATAAAAACAAAGACAGGTGTTAATTACATGATTATACCATCGACCTGTGCTTTTATATTTTACCACATAACATAACATAACATCTTGTCCTCACATCTCGTCTCAGTCAGTCCTTTGAGTGGAAGGCCTTTCGCTTCTTTAATGCAAACTGAAAGAAATTGCCAAGGTTTCACCTTCCCACCACCTATCTCCTTCGATAACGCACACGTCTCTCTTTCCCTCAGAACTTAATGATGGAGGAGGACAACAAAGCAAGAGTGGCCAACCAAGAACCTCAACACCTCTCTCCATGCAATAGTGGAAGAAGGAGAACAAGCAATGCTTCCAGGTCTCCTGAGTTCGAGTTCTGGATGGTCCGAAACCCTTCCTTTCCCCAATCCAAGCTCCTATCCGCTGACCAATTATTTGTGGACGGTGTTCTTCTTCCGCTCCACCAACTCAATCTCCAAAACGACCACCACCTCGACCCGCCTGATAACCCTCTTTCAGAAGCTGACCCTGACCCAGAACCACCCAACAACTCCTCATCTCAGGCAGCAGCAGCCATCACGACGTCAGAGCCATCCACAGCTTCAAAGCGATGGAAAGACATATTCAAGAAAGGGGATAAGAAAACTTCCAAGAACCCAGAAGACAAAGTTCTTAGTAGAGATAACAGCAGCAATAAAGAGGACAATAAGGAGAAGAAGATGAGAGACAAGAAGGGCGGTGGTGGTGGGCACAATAACACCACTCCGGCTGCCTTAAACATCAACATATGGCCCTTTTCACGTAGCAGATCCGCTGGCAATGGCGTTTCTCGACCCAAGATGTTCCCTGGAACTTCTGCTACCCGGAAGGTGAGCAGCGCCCCGTGTTCTCGGAGTAACTCCGCCGGAGAATCCAAGTCGAGGAAGTGGCCTAGCAGTCCGGGTCGACCCGGGGTTTATTTGGGTCGGAGTAGCCCCGTTTGGCAGGTTAGGCGTGGAAGTGCAAGTGGGGTAAAAAGTACTTACCATGAGGCACTTGGCCGAGGCGGTAAAAACGAAGTCACCGAGCAACGTCGCGGTAAAACTAGTGGTACTAGTAGTAGTAGGAAAATTAATAACGGTGGTGGGTCTATGTCTAAAACTAGTAAGGTGTTGAATTTGAATGTGCCCATGTGTATTGGATATAGACAACATTTAAGCTGTACAAGTGATGACAACGTCGCCGGCGGGGGCGATGGTAAAGCTGGGGGGCACGCCTTCAGAAACAACAGCCATCCAGGAAATGGAGGCAATCTCTTCAATCTGCGCAGCTTCTTCACCAGAAAGGTTTATTAGTATATACAACAAATTTCATGTTTAAATTTAGCTTCTAATTGATTATTATTATACATTAAATTACTCTTTTTCTACATAATGAAGTTATCAATTTCTTCACTTTACGAAACAGGGAACAAAAATTACTGCCCTAATTCCGACATTACAGTGTATGATAATCTATTCTTTACGCTGTTTCTGCTATCAGTCATTCAAGTATGAATTTGAGTCTAATTTAATAAATTTGAGTTGAATTTAAGAGCTGCGTTTGGTTAATATATTAGTAATATTTGAATAATTTACATATAATATGTATACTGCTTATATTTTGTAATTATTTTCAATCAAAAATTTTAATAAAATTGAAAACTAAAAGAAAATATTTTTAAAATTTTAAATATGAAAGAGTTTTTTTTCTTAGAATTATTAAACTAGACATAAAGTTTATAACTTTTACCTATGCCATGTATTTAACGAGTGGGCATGTTACATGCATAATAAATGGATAACATGGCTAGTGGGTAGGATTGTTCTAATGCCCATGTGTGTAGGCATATGAATCTGTCTCCACGGATTCACACGTTTCTTATGCAATTTGCTTTGTTAGCTGCAAAATCCTTCATGGGTAGGCACCACCCAACGAGACTGCAATAATTTAGACCAGCTTATGCAAATCATGGCTTTTATGCTCAAATTCAAGTTGTG
>JAOQMQ010000002.1:14255771-14268847 GCA_027563845.1 Erythroxylum subrotundum | reverse complement strand
ACATGCTCATTAAGTTTCTACAGCAATATAAAATAAAATCCTAAGAGAAGATCTAAAGTCCATGGCCTCTTTAAGATCAGATAAGATACTCCCTTTTATCTAAAATAAATGTCGTTTTAGATAGATTTTAATTATTTAAAATAAGTGTCGTTCGTGACTTTTCATGCATATTTATAATTTTACTTCAACAATTACCCTTTAATTTCTCTCATATCCTAATTACACAGATTACATTTTTAAGACAGTTAAACATGTAATTAATAAAGATATATCCAACATTTCGTTAACTTTCTTAATAAGTGTGTATCTCTCTAAAACGACTTTTACTTTGAATAGGAGGGAGTATAATTTGATCGGCCACCCATTTTCTTCCCTTATGCCTTGCATGTAACGAGTTCTGTCCAAAGCCTACCCCAATTAACCCCTTAGTTTGCCTATGGATGATCTGCAATAAGTTTGAAGAATAGAAAGTAGCCAATTTACAGTTCACAGATTAAAAAGAAATAAGGAGAAACGAAAAGAAGGCAAAAAGAGAAAAGGAAAGCTAGGGAAGCCTCGTGTAGATTGTAGAGCAAATCAGTACCCAAGTGGAAAGCATCAAATATTAATGAAGTTAAATCTTCACTAGTGGACGAAAGGAGTTTGTTGGCGTCCTTTAACAAGGGGAAATGGAGTTGGGATTTGGGGTAGCCGATATTCTTGCATGCGTTGTGTGGGACATAATACGATATATTCGGGATTTCAATATAAATTCTGATTGTGCGTCACTAGCAATGTCACTTGTGTTCGTTCTTCATTCTTTGTCACTTCCATTCGAGGACTACACGAGTTAACAAATTAAAACTCTTGCAAACTAAACCCAAAAAAAAAAAAAGAGATAAAGAAGACAGGTGAACCATTCTATATTCTATTCTCTCAAGTTATTTATGTTGAAAAACAAGAGAACAAAAAAAAAAAAGGAGGTTGGACTCGGGAACCAGTGCTCTTGATTTTATCAGTTGCACCCCAGTAAGTACAGAATATGCTCTGGAACATGAAAAGTTGATTAGCTTTTCGAACACCTCAAACAACAAACAAGTATTAATTAAACACCTATAAGAGAATAGTTTAATGTAGTGGTTGGTACTAATCGGTGAAACTAATCAAGTTTCTTTTGTCTTCTTCACCGGTGGAAGTAGCGAGTGTGTTCATGTCATGTGTTGTGGAAACAAGAGAGATCAGTTAACCGAATTAGTAAATCCAACACTACAAAAGTAATTAGAAAAATGAGAAAAGAAAGAAACCCTTTACGTTATATCATGCAACTGTGTAGGAAAAGACGTAAAGTGAATCAGAAAAGCTTATTATGGCTTTAGAAATGGGCCTACTAAGCTCTACCCGTCCTTCTCCACTACACTGCTACGCCTACTAACTACTACTACTCTTCATCAGCCGTTTATGTCTCTCTCTTTCTCTCTCTAATCAGTGACGTCTTCTTCTCCCAACTTTTCATTAGCTTTAGCTTTTATTCTTACGCAGCTGTGACGGAATCTGAGTCCTTCCTCGCTTCCCACATTCTTCGTTCAGCTTTCCATCTATTTCACCGAAGACAGAGAGAGCGCCAAACCCTAGCTAATCCAGAATACCACTCTCTTTACGTTCTCCGTAAGCAAACCCTAATTAAGCACATTCTTCTCACCGGGAAGAATGGGAAGACGTCCAGCGATGCACTCCACTCAAATCCCAAGCAGAAACGACGAAGATTAGAAGGATATGGGCTGAAAGTTTCTGCAAGTGTAGTTTCCAAACCATCCAATCTTGCATAAAAGGGTTACGTGGAGATGTACATCTACTTGCATTTAATAATCGATAACTTGGAAATATGTCTAAGACGCTAAAATGAACTTAGTGGTGTAATTACATGGGATGGGAAGCAAAGGCATAAAGTGGTTCAAAGAAATGTACTGAGATGCGTGTAAAACTGTGTGGGAGTGGGACAACGTGGTTGAAGTTGAGAGAAAAAAGAAGCATGCATTCGAGTATCTGACCAACTAAGTTCGTAATTATCTGTCGCCTTATTTCTGGATTTAGTAAGGTTCGTACTCAATAAGAAGTTTATAGGTGTTGGTTGAAAAGATCAAGTTCACTCGCAACGTACTATTAAAAATAATAATAAGTAATTACCAGATAGAAGATGTGATACATGTCAAATTATTAATTGTTGGGAAGGATGAATACATGATTCCAGTCCACCATCGTTCCACTTTTCTTTTTGGTACATCCCAAAAACCTGTGACCTTTAATTTGGAAATAGGACTTAGAATGTTAGACATAATTCAAAGTTGCAAGGACTGCGACGTCGGCCCTCTGACATGTGAATTGTTATGTCTAACAAATTTGACAACGAAATATTAATTCAGATTATTATTATTATTCATTTATTAAATATAATACCTCGTGATCATAAAATCTTATTATATATTTTTTTTCACAACCATCAATAAATTTTAAGTGTAATTAAAAGAATGATTTTTACAATAACCTGTAACTTAAAATATATTTATAATTTAATAATTAGTTGTGGGTTTTCTTTGATTTTTTTTTTTTTGTTGTTGTAAAGATTGTATTTTTATGATTTGATCATTCGTAACTTTTAGGTACTTGTTCTAAGTAATACTGAGATATTTCTTATTGACTATGAAAGTTTAGTTACAACTTTTTATGTTAAGTTCTTCAAAAATTGGTCGTGTTAGAGTAAAGACGTCTATATTAAACCCTAAGATGCAAGTGAGTTGATAAGGGATTCTTCTGATTTAAATGAGATCGCGAGTTTGAAACCCCCTCATATATACAGCCGTTTAAAACTTGGGATCAGAGCTTTGTTTCCCGCAAGAGACCTACCTGACTCGAACGGGGATTAGTCTGGGTGTGGATGACTTAAATGTATCTTTCCATAATTGGAATCCGTCTAAGACACCTCGTAGGCAACAAAAAAAAGACATTTATATTAAATGTTTGGGTACATGTGTCTTTTTGTTGCTACAGATGATTATTGCTCGAGTGGAGACATGTCTTAGAAATAAAGCTACGTGTTTGATTTAATTTTTAATAAAATGATGTAGTGATTCGTCATTTTGTCTAAGTAACTTAAATAAAACCACATCGTTAAGTTAAAGTAGCAAACTAGCCTTTAATTATCACGACGCAACAGTAGCTGGTTGTTTCTTCGGGGACATCTGATAAAATTGGAATAATATAAAGTAAATTAGCATGACCCTAATGCAAGGATGACACACACAACTTAAGAATTTGTAGCAAAACTTTGCAGCATATTAGATATAAGCAAAACTTTGCAGTATCTTAGGTATATTTGTCATACTATTTTTTTTAAATAATTTCATCTTCTAAACTTGCATCACCTAATGAAGATTTATAATTTTTCATTTTTTCCTGTTTTTATTTTATTTTAATTATTTATTATTACTTTAGTCTACTTTTTTTAATTACATCTTTTATGTTTATTTAACTTTTTTTTTTAAATATTTTTATATCACATTGTACGCGGGTTTATCAAAAATAGTCTTTTTATTAAGTAACAGTAATATTATATACTATCAGACTTTCTAAGATTCTACATTTGTATGAGATTCAATTGAGTGTTAGAGATGATTGTGAAATTTCTTATAAGACAATAGGTTAAGAATGGGAACTTTCTTTTAATAAATATGATTTAAATAAAAGCAATTTAGGTATTAATTACCAAAAAAAAAAAAGTTTACTCGATGATATTAACCTAATCTTGGCTTGCTCAAACCCTGGGATCTCAGCTACTCAATATTGTTCTGTAAAATGGTATCATGTAATGCAATCCGATCAAATTGTTTTTTATTAACAAAGGTTAGGGTTCTTTTTCTAAAATCAAGTTGGGAACTAGAAAAGGGAAAAGTGACGTCTGAACTAAGCTGTTTTATATACAGGATGTAGGTGAAATTGCATTTCGACTTATAATTGAAGGTTGTTCACATGCAAATATTGAAACTCAGGTCCCTTAAAGTACAATTATCATAGACACCAAACGACCCGAAAAACCAAAAACAGTCTTGAAATTGAAAAGCTTGCTTCAAAATCCATTTTGCACTTTACTGTACATGAATGTGACGCTATGGTCTCCAGTTAATTACTAAATTACAGATAATGACGCTATTTATTTGAAACGTGATTCACCTTTTACAATTATATAGGCTTTGCTTATACCATTATCAAGTGGTAAAAGTAAATCCGTCTATCAATTTGCTGTTAACTCGTGTATGGATTAGTTTGAAGTCTTAATAATTGGCAAATTCGTTATCCCACAATAGAAATGGTTTACATCATGTTCTTGAAACATTTAAAACGGCACCTGGTCTATTATGGTATTAATTAAATTGCGACCTACAAGAAGAAATTAGAGAGATGAAAACTGCGAATTGACAAATGTTGTTTCTCCCTGCCCTGGAGCTGTAAGTGTATGGTGATTTTGCTGGTTTTATTTGTTTATAGAAAAAGGCATGAAAATAGTGAGACGGGAAAGAATAAAATCACAGCAAATTCACTGTGAGAAAGCACAGGTGAGGTGGGTAAGATTCCTCGACCCCCTTGGCTGCAAGTTGATGTGTATGGAAGGAAACAGCTAGTTGCTTTCATGGACGATACATGTGTATGGCCCATTTCTTACATCAAACGACTAATGCATACACGTTCAGTACCTTGGATGTATAGGGTGCATATCTAGGGAGACAACGAAGAAAAGGACAACATGCTCAACCTGGTTTGGAGCTGCTTGCCACACGATTCGTTTACAGTGTTGTGAAGCTAGAGAAAGCTATACAGGTAGAGGTGGCTATTACTGAGCTTTATATATCCACTATTGAATTAAATGAATTGAAAAACTGAGACTGATAAGAGAGACATTCGGACTGTCCCACAAACTTTGCCAGCTTTTTTTAAGCAGCTGAAGCCCACTCTTTTCAATGCTTAATGGTTCTTGATTAGATGCTGTGATTGTGACAATCATAATTATGAGCTCCATTAGAAAGTTATTTCTACATTGCAAAAGATTTTAGTCAGTAAAGTATTCAGCAGGATAAGTTATGAGTTATCTCGACCCAGCTCATGCTCATCATCATCTGCTGCTACTCCTACATTATTATTTCTTGTCGTAAATAATGAGTCTCATTCTCCATAATTTTGCTTCTGGTAATTGCATGTTAAAGGCAAAAGATTTACAGTAGCAACTTAACTTGTATGAAAAAAAAGGAGAGAAATTAGAGAAATACTACTGTTTGGGGTGTTGGGTATTGGCCTTGGGGCTGGGGTTGAGGTTCAGGTTCAGGAGTAGAAGAGGACAAAGTAGGTATTGAGTGGACAGATTGATAATCAAAGCAACAGGCAAGTAGAGAAAGAAAGTGAGAGTATAGTACTCTATACACAGACAAGAGAGAGAATTGTACCCAAGAAAACCTCCATGGCACTGCACTCTCCCTCGATTTGATCGTTCTTTTCTCTGTCTATCTATCCATCCCCCCATCCTTTTGCTTGTCTCCAAAGCCTTTTTATTTTTCTCTCTCATTTCTTTGCCAGTAATGGCAGTGCATCAGTGGCAGTGCGAGAAAAGAGGGAGAGAGTTTTCATCGGGAAGGTAAAGCTTTGCTTCAGTGCCCTAAAGATTACACCTTTCATGAGCCACCGCCTCTCTTCTACCATTTTTCTTTTCTATACTTCTCTCTCTCTCTCTCTCTGCATACACCCGCGTGCATTCTGCTGTTCCAATGAAAAGCTCTCTCGCTCACTCTTCTGTTTAACCCGCTCGTCTATATCTACAACTACTACTAGAAAGAGCAAGAGACGAAGAGTTAATGCTGTTATACCAGAAAGATAAACACCTATTTTCCCAAAGGAAATCGAGCAGTCTTTAGCAAGCGGCACAAAGAACCCCACCAACAAGATAACAAAACTGACTCACTCTTGCTGCTACTATCACTATTTGGGATTTCCTGTAAAAAGGCTGTTTAGTGAAGCATAAATCTCGGGAGACCACTGCACATACATAATGTAACTAAAGTTTAGATTGCGTAGGAAAGAGAATGAGATACTGAAATAAAAAGATCAACAAAAAAAAAAAAAGTTAGTACCCCCAGTATAATACCAAACTACAATTGAACAACTAGTTATTACAAAGAGGATAGGATAGGTGCGTGAGAGAGACACTTAGCTTAGAGAGAGAGATAATGGAGGATGGTTCTAATGCCACTTCTTGTATGATGGCTTTTGGAGACACCAGTAATGGACTATGTCCTATGATGATGATGATGCCTCTCATGACTTCGCATCACCACCATCATCATCATTCTAATGCAGACTCATCATCAAGTGCCATGTTCGTTCAGCTACATCCTACCAACAATCAAGAACAAAACCGCAATGGTAATAACGGGGGCTCTTCTATGATTCTTGAAGACAACCTCACCAACACGGGCCGTTATCTCATGGAGAACACCGACGCCAACTGTGCTTCTGTTAAGGCCAAAATAATGGCGCATCCTCACTACCACCGTCTCTTGGCCGCCTACGTCAGTTGTCAGAAGGTGAAGAAATTGAGAAAACTGCATCCTTCTTTCCTAGCAGCACTAGCTTGTGGCTAGCTAGAACCCATCACAATAAACTCCCTTAAACCCCTAATATACAGTGTAGCTCTGTTTGTGGGTTTGAAGGGTTATGGCGCAAGAGTTGGTGTGCCTTTTGTGTCATGCAACCACAATATCTTGAATCTTCATTCTCCCAGAAGAAAAACTGACACATTTCGGCCATTTTTGTACAAATGACAAGTCTTACAATTCGAAGAAGCCCTTTTTCCTATTTTTCAGATCATGCTCTAAGAAAGGAAAATCTCCATATTTTCGAATTATTTTTAATTTAATTAAGCATACCGAAATGGATTTTCAGTCCCTAGAAAGTGAGAGGTCAGAGCCTTTCGAAGTAATTATATTATGTGTCAGAGACTTCTAGTATTGGTTATATACTTCTTTTTCGTGGCAATCTTCAGGTTGGAGCACCACCTGAGGTGGTTGCTAGATTGGAAGAATCTTGCGCATCTGCAGCAACAATGGGAAACGGTGGAACGAGCTGTATTGGTGAAGATCCAGCTCTTGATCAGTTCATGGAGGCTTATTGTGAGATGCTTACCAAGTATGAGCAAGAACTCTCTAAACCATTCAAAGAAGCCATGCTTTTTCTCCAGAGAGTTGAGTGCCAATTCAAAGCACTAACAGTTTCTTCTCCAAATTCTGGTGACATAGCCTCTCTCTATCTCTATCTCTCTCCCAAACTCGCACACGTCTTCGGTTTTATGTGTGTGTACGTCTTTTTTATTTCCCCCTCTAGGGTCATAAGAACTCCCAACTGTTCTTTTACTTGTTTCTAGTTCATACGTTTTGTGTTGGGTGAAGACAACCAGCCGTGCATGTCTTTGGTTCCAAGTAAGATATTATTTTTTATTTGAGAACTTGTCCAAAGCCTATTTCCTGAGTTGGGTTTTTCATTTTCATTTTCTTCTTCTTCTTCTTCTTCTTCTATGTATCGTATCTGTAACTGTATGATGTGCTAGGGTATACATACCACAGACAAGTTATTACTTCTTGCACACCTTGGCTTCATAAATATTCCCTGATTTGATTCTCTCCTTGGTAGTTGTGTATTTTCATGCCCTTTCCTGGTTTTATCTGAGTTTTACCACATATACGGGTGTCTGTCTTGAAAGTTTCTTTCATGATTTTGGAAACAGGAGGAAGATTTCTTGTCATTGCCTTTCTTTCACATGTATGCGTCTACTTGTTCTCAACTTGAATGACATGGCTAGGCTTAGTAAGAGAGTTTCAATAGTCGAAACTTAGTTGAGTCTCGTTGCAAGTTTTAAGTGAATTATGTCACAACTATCACTAGTAATTCGTGTGGAGAACATGTCTCTTAACTAAGCTAACGATAAGACACAAGCCAGCCAGACTACATGCCTTGAAACTCTAGATCTTCTTATCCTGTTGTTTCTATTTTAGGGTTTATCTGGAATTGATTGCCTTCGAGGAGAAACATCATAGAAGATGAATGACACTTTGACCTAGTTTCTCATTATGATTTTATTAAAGACGAACTTCACCCAAGTTTTGAGAAGAACACCAAATACTGTGGAAGTGAACTGCACCCAGATGGAGGAATTTATAAACCTTGAAGACATTTTAAGACAAAACTTCTGTCAATTGCTGCCTGCATTATTATGACAAAACTTCTATTAATTGCTGCCTGCATTATCTGCAGGTTCATCGGACTAGCAAAAACTATGTTCCCGTTAATATATAATGCATGCTATCTACTTGTGCTTGTTAGATAATAAACTTGAATTATGGTTGTTAGAGTCCTAGTTAGAGTTATTAGTTAGTCATTGTTTAAGTTAAATCGTAGTAGTCTAGTTTATCAAGAATTGGTTTTTGTAAGCCTATATTTATATGGGCATATTTCATGTTTTATTTGATGGCAATTTACCTTATAATACAGAAGATTGTTTAGCCTCTATACCTCTGTTTCTTTTGCCTCTTCCATAATTTGCTGTCCAACAGTGCTTTCTAATTGTCGTTGACCTTTTCTGCTAAGCAAGATAAAATCATAGTTCCAGAGTGGCTCTTTAGAAAGAACTGGAAAAGAAATAAACAAAATGACATTAGTTTTAACTGAGATTCAGCAATTCACCCTGGATCTCCTGTCTCCTCCCTTTTTCTTTTTTCTTGTTCAGTTACCAGAATAACTTGGGTTGACGACATGTATATTGCTAGGTTTAACGGCATGTTTCATATTGCAGTAAGTAAACTTCCATATTTCATGTTGCAGTAAGTTAAACTTCCATGTTTCATATTGCGGTAAATTAAACGTTAAAATCCATATTTTATTTGACATGAAAATAAATTGGTGGTTTGTGTTTCAAAATGAAACTTATCGCTTCCTGTTATAGAAAATCTAAAAAGTCTTTGTGAAGAGACATCTGTACTTCGTGATCTAAGCATTGATTTAATCATTTAATGGATATTTTGAGAAACTGAATGATTGTGGGAGTTATAGAGGTGTGACATATTAGTACTTTCTAATGTTCGCTTTGCATGTAGTTGGAGACTGGAATTGAAAAGTGTGTGCTTCAACTGGTTTTGTGCTTCGACTAGCAGGCTAATCAGAACTGTTATTAGAAATGTGGTTTGCTGGCAATATGAGGAAGGGAAATGAGTTTCCCGATATTACATTCCAACTTCAATTTCAAGTTTCTCCAAGTATTGCTTAATCAGATAAAATTCAGTCCTTAACCTATCAGGCTTAGTGTGAGTGGATGAAGTTAAGAGTTTTTCATTCCTGGAAGTGTTGGAGTTGATATATTTTTAACGTGTAGAAGGGCCGGTTTGTCTACTTGGCGAAACATAACTATTTTATTCATCTTTCTGGTATTT
Organism: Erythroxylum subrotundum; assembly: GCA_027563845.1. Taxonomy (NCBI): domain Eukaryota; kingdom Viridiplantae; phylum Streptophyta; class Magnoliopsida; order Malpighiales; family Erythroxylaceae; genus Erythroxylum; species Erythroxylum subrotundum. The sequence continues at coordinate 14,259,350 of JAOQMQ010000002.1, read as the reverse complement.
CAGTATTTAAAAGAAGCCAAATTTGTTTTAGTACGAGTGTGAAGGACCATATTTTGGCTTGACCTTTAGGTATGGCATAACAATTTGGTAAAGTGGCATGTGATGATATTATCAGTTTTCACTATGGTTTGGCATTTGCAAACTTTTTACTATTGTTAAGTTCCTTTTTTCATTAACACCTGCATAGAGGCTAAAATGTGACAACATGGAAACTGTGAATTATTGAGGATATTTTCATGCTGAGTAGTGAATTGCAGTGTTTGATTTGATAAGGTAACTTTGTAGACAGGTATAAGTTCATATTTTGCAGGGATTCGTCTCAATATTTTCCTTTTGATCTGTCTGATATATATACATATAGGACATTTGTGCGAACTTGTGATTCCTGCTCTAAAATGTTCTCTAATTTTGCACGGAACTGTCTTGTGTAGAATCACTATGATTCCTTGGGACTTCATTCCCAAAAGAAGGGCAATTAAAAGAGAAGTTTATGTGCCATATTTAAATGACTAGATAAAGAATACATCAATGTCAAATAGTTAATTTGTAAAACAGGCAATGCAAGTCATTAAATTGCAATTTTAATCATTCTTTATGTTAGGGTTACCTCAGTCAATGAGTCTCATGCTATACAGAAACATGGCCATATTTTGTTATCTTTGCATTTCCACATCCTGTAATAGTTAAGTTAGAAGATGTGAAGGTCAAGGGAGCTGACCTATAAGCAATGAGGAATTAATGGTTGCTGACATAGTGGGACTGGCTGCTATGTGGAACTGTTAGCCAAAGGGAAACTTTCCCTGGGCAAGTTATCTCTTAATTAATGGGTGATGTATTTGGTAGGAATTGCTTTTTATTTGTTTGATGTTTTAACTGCTTCTGGTTTAGTAGGTAGAAAAGGTAGATAATTGCTTTTTAAAATCATTCTTTCAAGTGAATAGGAATGCTGCAATATGTTAGAGCTTAAAACTATGACAGCAGTAGCTTGTAATGAAGGTAAATTTCTTGCACTTCAATGGGGTGCTTACTTGTATATGGTGCCGTCAGGCTGTGGTGATCTGAATGACCGGAATGGATCATCAGAAGAAGATGTTGATGTGAATAACAACTTTATAGATCCCCAAGCAGAAGACCAGGAACTGAAGGGTCAACTGCTCCGAAGGTATAGCGGATATTTGGGCAGCCTGAAACAGGAGTTCATGAAAAAGAGAAAGAAGGGGAAATTGCCAAAAGAAGCCAGACAGCAGTTGCTGGATTGGTGGAGCAGACATTACAGATGGCCCTATCCTTCGGTATGCAAATCCCATATCCTTTTCAAGTATTCCATGATTGCCACTTATGGTTATTGTCCATAAGCAGATAATAATTTGCCTAGATTGGTGTTGCATTCAAGTGTTCGGCAATAAGTTTGGTGTTTGTGAGTTATCTTGGGGACAACGCTTTGAAACTGTCCCACCCTTACCACACCAACATCTCTTGTTTTCCATTTTAGCAATTAGGTGCCTGGGGTCACCTTTTGCAATCTACCACCGATCATGTTCTAGGTCAAATTTTTATTTTTATTGCTTATAGCAAGATAAAACACGAACAGTTGTATGGATTCTTCGTATTTCTTGACAATGGGATAATTAATTAACTTTTCTAGGTTACTCTAGCCTATTACGGTTTCATTATGCTTATTTAGCATAGAAATGTTGCATTCTTGGGGAGTTGAAGCGAACCTGTATAGGTAATAATAATTGGTGACATTTCGAGACCTAGTGGTCTTATCTGGCTTGTTACCATTAGTTCACACGGATAGACGGCATTGCTAAAAGAGCTTAATCATATACCTACTCACAAAAAAGGCAGAACCAACCAACCAACGTAATTAGTGTGACAATGTCTCATTTGTCTATACATATGTTGTGAATTGAGCATTTATCCTTTGTCCCGCAACAGGAATCTCAGAAGCTGGCTTTGGCGGAATCTACTGGTCTGGATCAGAAGCAAATAAACAACTGGTTCATCAACCAAAGGAAACGACATTGGAAACCATCAGAAGATATGCAGTTTGTTGTGATGGATTCTACTCATCCTCATTATTACATGGACAATGTGCTGGGCAACCATTTTCCGTCGGACTTCTCCCCGGCACTTCTGTGAAGACCATCTCCTATGGTGCATTTCTTGGTGCACCATAACGTTTTAATTATGTTGTGTACTGGCTTAGTAATAGTAAACAACTGAATATTAAACGAGAACTCTTCTATATATAATTATATCTATAGGGTAAGGATTTTGGAGTACTATTTCGGAGATGCAGGGGGTTAATGTTATTTATGAAACTTGTTATGGCAAGCGTAGATGCATGCAAGGCAAGCCTAATTACGAGTGGGCATGGGCAGCGGATGCTAACTCTCGTATCACAAGTAATGCTCAAATGCGCGGATACGATTATCAGGGCTATGAAATTAAAACCTATTCTCAGTTTTGGTGAAGCTAATCGGCTTTCTAATGGTTTTTTTTTTTTTTGAGAAATTAAAAAATTTCATTAATAAGGGAGGATATACAGATGAAGTACAATGCTAGCTCAGCAGACACGGTTTAAGCCTATGGAGACATAAACGGCGTCGAAAACAAAGGGTCAAAATACAGACAAAAAACCCATCTGAGAGTTCCCCAAACATTTAGGGCAAAACGTCCTAATACTTTCTCTTGTATTCAAAACCAATTTCCCAATTCAGCTGGTAGGAGAGATAGCGATCGAGCTCAGCGAGATCTGCGAAATCTGAGAATAGCAATCGACTGAGCGCAAAATGGATTTCCAGAATCTAATGGTTAGTATGTCAGTAACATCATAGTCGTATTGGGCAAGCAACTCTTTTTCGATTGTATTTTGTCGGTTGAAATTGATGTTTGGTCATGATTTTTAAACTTGTTTTGCTTTCCGTTTAATTTGATCTGCAGTCTTGATAAAAAAAATGTGCGCTGTAATTCTGTAAAATGTCTTTCCTAATGGGTTAACACTAATTGAAGGTAGACCTTAAATATGACAAAGTCCCATTTGGACTTATTTACTTGCTTTGCAAGTCTACTTTGTGTTTGCTACATTATGACAAGTCCCTTTTGAACTTTTTACTTGCTTTGCAAGTCTACCTTGTGTTTGCCCTAATGTAGCTTGAATTTGTTCTTTCTTTAAGTTGTGAGAAGCTACTAGAATTGCTCATACTAATTTATGCCCCAAATCTTAAGCTCACTGGATGATGGCTCTAAGGGATAAAAATATGAGGAAGAATTCAATGTTTGAAAGTGTGAAATGTGTGAGAGAGAAGTGAATGCTAATAAAGGAGAGTTAGATATTGCCACAAGTAACTAATTACTTCTTCGCTTTGCATTCTTGTAAGACCAAACTTACTTGTCCACTTTGGTTTACTTGTGTCAATGTGGATATTATTTTGCTACATCTCCCACTTGTACACATTGGTAACATATTATTTTGCTACATCTCCAACTTGTACCCATTGGTAGGGATGGCAATGGGGCGGGTATGAGGCGGGTATGCCATCCCCCGTACCCGCCCCATGAACTCGCCCCCAC
>JAOQMQ010000002.1:14239410-14249523 GCA_027563845.1 Erythroxylum subrotundum | reverse complement strand
TTGTAAATCCGTTCCGTTCTGTCGAATCCGCGTTCGATTTGTTCGATTTATTTCCGCTTCGACTTTTGATTCGTTTTTGATACTTCCGCTAATTGATTTCCGATCCGTTCCGTCGATTTTTCGATTTCTTTTTGTTTCCGTTTTCGATTCAGCCTTTTTCCGGTTGGGGTCCGACTTCGAGATTGGGTCTCAACATCATTTAAGTAATTAAGTAAGATTTCAAATTAGGCTAACAAATAACTCAAAATTTGAAAAATTTTAATAAATTACAGAAGGGTGAGATGTTAATTTTGGCCACATAGATCAAAAGACCCGACAAAAGAAGTCTTTGGCCAAAATTTGGGTCGAAATGGCCCTTTGAGGTGGCCTTACGCGCCGCCAGGGCGCTTGCGAGACGTGGCTATAGCTGCGCCACACGTCCACTCTCAGGTGTGGCGCATGGTCGCCACATGCCACCTTAAGCAGCCATTCAGGCCCTGCTTGATATGGTTCTAGACTCACCAGTACATGTGGAAGATGTTGGTGGGGTCAAATCTGGGATTTGTGCCGTCAGTAAAGCGTACCTCCCACTGAGGGCATGTGGAACCACGGATGAACACATTCATACTAAACCCAAAATTTTCAAAAATTCCAGTCTTTCATGACCACAATGCCCACTTTGGGCTATTGTTTCTCACTCATTTTAACTCTGATTTTAGCATATAATACACCGTTGGAAATATAATGTGGCAAGGAACATATCCGTATCATATCTCATTCAGAATAGTACTATAATAGGTTGAAAAATGGGCCTCAACTTTCAGAAAACACATGCATGAATTGAAAATTCATCATGCAACATCTCACTCAATTCAAATCCATTTTTCAGTAAATTTTAGGCTCAAGTTTTTGACATTATAAGGAACATATCCATGCCAAAATTTCAAGCTAAAACAAAGCACACAAAAATTTACTATTGATGGCCATTTTACACATACATGAACTAATTTCAGCATATATGACATATTATTCTCATTTGACACAATTTCAAGGACGAAAGCAAACTATACATGCTCTGATACTAATGAAGGAAGGTGTGGTGAGACCTTACCTTTCAAATATGACAAGTCCTTTGGACGTTGTGTTTGCTTTGCAAGTTCACGTTATGCTCTAATGGCTCTAATGTAGCTCGAATTTGCCCTTTTTCTAAGTTGTGAGCAGCTACTAGAGTTATTCACATTAATTCACACCTCAAATCTTAAGCCTAGTGGATAGTAGCTCTAAGAGATTAAAAAAATATGAGGGAAAACTTAATGTTTTAGAGTGTGAAATGTGTGAGATAGAGAAGTGGCGAAATTCATGCTCTCGTCAGCAACTTTTGTTGATAAAAAGAGAGTTAGATATTACTACAAGTAACCAATTACTTGTTGACTTTGCGTTTCTTGTAAGACTAAGTTTACTTGTCCACTTTAGTTTACTTGTGCCAATGTGATACTATTTTGCTACAGTAATAAATTAAAATGTGTGAAATAAAAATATATTAAAATAAAAGTTTGATATAACTTGGCCTAAAATTATTTTTGAGAATGTTAGCTTTGATGATATTTTTATAAAGTTTAATATAATTCAAATCTGATTGCCATATCCGCATAAGTTTGAGAATGTCGGTATGGCCTTCAAAGCAAATTTGGGTTGGCTACATCTTACGTGCCCCACATTGACTACATAGGAATAGGGTTTGAGAAGCGTAAGCCCATTTAACAACATGCATGCCCTAGGCCTAATGCTTAGTAACTGAAACTTAATAGTAAACCGCATCGTCGACGACTACGAGCAGCTGAGGCGTTGGGACTTTCCGTCTCTTCTTCTCCGGAGGATCCATTTTATGTGGTCCATCAAAGCCTGCGTGTTTTAACTGCCCAAGTGGTGCACTCGTTTTATAAACTTCATTTTCCAGTGAAACATTTTGTCGAACACTTATATGTCGTAAAACATAGTTTATTTTACGGTGTCCAATGGAAAAGGTTTAACAATGTTTCAATACTTGAACGCTTGTGTGTATATGAATTCGAGACGTTAGGTCGTTGGGATTTTTCGATTTTTCTTTCTCAAGTTGATTGGAGTATGGCAGTTTCAATCTCAAGAAGGATTTTACGTTCTTTTGGGTCTTTTTGTGCGTTGGGTCAACGTGATTCTCACGGTATTGGTATTCGTTCTTCTCAAACTTGTAATGGTAAGCAGAGCATTATCTAGTCAGCTGTTTCCTGTTTTCTTTTCTTTTTCTCGATGAATTTTGTTTAATAGATGTGGGCATATTTTCGGTCTTCCATTGATTTAACTTTTTTTTTTCTTAATTGGAACAGATTTATACAGCCAACTTTCTGTGAATTGCTTAAGTTATGGAGAATGTTCTACCTTCACCAAAGTACTGCCCTACTATTTTAATTATTTATCGCTTTTGTTCATATTATCGAAGCTGCTGAGGCGAAACAACATCTAGGATTTGTGGTCTTCCAAAGCAACTGATGCGTGTTGTATTCTGCATTTCAGTTGGCAATTGAGCCTTGTTATATTGTTGTTCCTAATGTAGGTCAGGCTTTCTTCTCTTTCCTGCCGGACGCTTGCAACATCTATCTTAACTCCTGAATCAAATGATGGCGTATTTCCATTGGACTTACTGTCCACTAAGACTGCAGAAAAACCGGAGCGCAAAATAGGTAAGAAGGGAGTTGTGAATTTCCAGTGAGGGATAGTATAAGTGGTGATGCATAAGAGGAATTCGCTGAAAACAACAAAAATGAGTTTAAATCTCATTTCCTCAGGTAGAATGCATGGTAGGATTTTGTTGCTCAAATAAACTCACATTCATTACTCTAGAAAACAGTTTTTTTCCATCTTTGACGTCTGAAGTTCAAATTGCTCAGCTTATGTGTCATACGGTTGAAGATGATGTATAAGTCTTTGAATGTCATCAATTTTTGCAACATTTGCTAAGCTAATAATTCTTTCATACAACATTTTAGTGTTGTTGGGCTTTATGTCTTACTGCTATTATACCTTGCTTTTTAAATAAATAACTCTCTCGATTTCATGACGAGCTTAATTTGTGTACAATGAGAGTATAAATGAATGAACTGTCATCAAATTGTTGCATATATGCAAACATTTATTGTGCTATAATTTAATGCAGGACTTTATCAGGACCTGGTAATTCCAGTGACTAGTTTTAATAATGAGGACAAAGGATTAATGGTTTTGGCTGGTGATGTTTTTGATGTACCCATACGGAAAGATATTATTCATCGTGTTGTGCGATGGCAACTAGCAAAACGACAACAGGTAATACTCAACCATTGAATGTTTTAACGCTAGAAAGGATATACTCAAGCCAAATACAAACAGCATATGTTTATTCTAGGATAATTTCTGGTATTCTTTGCACCATTAGAGGTTCACCACTTCTATTTTCATTCTAAATATTGTTGGGGAACCATGTGTTCCTTTTTTTGGTGCAATGATTTTGTCAACTAAAGCATTCATCTACAGGCATAGAAAAGTAAAAATCGATGGGAGGGTAATGAAGGGATGTATCTTAAAATTTAAGCTGTTGTTGTAAGAGCAAATAACTCATTCACATCTTACATATTATCAAGTTCGATCCATATAAATTGCATCAACCTTCAGGTTGCAAACCATGTTCCTCATTACTTCTTTTTTTCATCCTCAATATCACTGGGGAAACCATGTGGTCCTTTTGTATTTAACTGATGTGCATGATTTTTTCAGCTAAAGTGTTCATTGATATGCACTAAGAGCTTCTAGTGAATCATTATCACGTTTCACATATTTTATTACATCTCATGAAAAATGTATCAACTTTCAGTTTGCAAAGTGTTTGCAACATAAGGTGTTGAAAATGCTATTATGTGACCTGTTACATCAGTAAAACACAGGGGACTAAGTTTTTTGCAGGGAACACATTCAACAAAAACTATCAGTGAAGTTAGTGGGACTGGGAAAAAGCCATATAAACAAAAGGGGACTGGTCGAGCAAGACATGGAACATTACGTGGGCCCCAGGTATATTTATCTTGTAAATTAAGTGATTATTGATTTGATTATTTGAATAGGTAGAGCCTAATGACTTGCTGGTGAATAACAGTTTAGGGGTGGTGCCATCATGCATGGTCCTAAGCCACGAAGTCATGCTATTAAATTAAACAAGAAAGTTAGGCGTTTGGGATTGAAAATTGCCCTGACAGCTCGTGCAGCAGAAGGAAAGGCATGCCTCTTTCTTTCCCATAATTATCGAATTTACATTATCTTTTTGTAAGCAGCTTGAATTCTTATTCTTGGTGTCTATGCTTAGTCTTCCTTTAGAGTCACTACATTTAGGTGTTGAATTTGTAATTTATTCATGGTCGAGGACATAGTTGTCAGCTGTGATTCAGTTCTTTGCTTATCTGTTGATGAGTGATGTTAGATCTTGGCAATGAAGGCTTAGACTGATAGTGCTGCAGTTCTTTGAGAATCTCTCCTCATATTCACTTATTTTATGCTTTTTTGTTCTATGTATGGAGCAATAATCTAGAGAAACGATGCTCAAATGTACAGCTTCTTGTATTTGAGGATTTGGAGGTCCTAACACATAAAACCAAGAACATTGTGAACTATGTCACGCAAATGGAGAACACCAAGAAACTGCTGTTGGTGGATGGTGGCCCCATTGATGAAAAGTTGAAGTTGGCTACACAAAATCTACATTATGTTAATGTGCTACCCTCTATTGTAAGTTCTGGTTCTTGCCACATATTGTTGGAACAAATTTGGCAAATATCAAGCTTACATTCGTGAATATCAAGCTCCACATAACTGTTATCATGGTGAAACTCTTGAGTTCCTGGAAAAAGTTTCCTTTATATATATGTATGTCAATTAGTCACAATATCAAGATCCAAATCATGCATGGATGTTGCAGATAATTCTGGGATGATTGACTAGTAGGATTTCGAAGCCTCATTTAAACTTAATGTTAGCACTTACTTTCTGCACAAGATAATAAAGATCACAAAATTGTTCAAACTCGCTTTACTTATCTATAATTTCTTCTTAATCATTTCTAGTAGTAAATTAGTTACATTTCAGTTTGAAGCAGCTCTGAAGATTTATTATTGCCACTGTGAATATACCTATCCTGTGTGTTCCTTGCTTACAAGGTCAATTAAGAGTTGTAAATCATCTCACTAATTTACTTGGCTATATTTTCAGGGTTTGAATGTTTATAGCATCTTGCTGCACGACACATTGGTGATGTCACGTGATGCTGTAAACAGGATTGTCGAGCGAATGCATACACCAATTAACCGCTGAACCTCGCACACAACTTGTGCCAGTTGGCTTCAGTTAAAATGGTAGAAGTTCATAGACCAGAGGTCTAATTAATCCCCGAACTAGCTTTGTCTGTCAACTAGGGTTGAATATCGTTGAGAACTGAAGAAATGCCATTTGCATGGATTTTGAGAATTTGTGCCGTTCCTCTTATAACTGAATTATAGATCTCATTGGTTTCAGTGGAGGTAAAATTTTATGATTTGATATGAATTCATTCCTCCATGGGATGAAAAGGTCTAGTTTGTTATTGGCTGGGATTTCAGAAATAATCTGGTTGTTGTCGGAAAAGCGATTTTTTGGGTCTTGCTTGGTTGGACACAGATAGCCTCATTCTCTATTTAGATTCCTAATTGCAATTAATAAAAGGATTTCGAGTCAACTATTCTTCTTTTTATTAGTTACTTTTATATAATAAATAGATAACTAAAATTGACAAAGAGCTTAAAAGAAAATGGCCAAGTGCTCACCTAAAAACAGTTACCCATCCGAAGGGCGGACAGTACGTGTAAATCCTCAATTAGCCAAATCCACTGATCAACGGCGTTATAAGTTATTGCAATAAACCAGAAGCTTACAAACGTTAATGCCCATTTTCTTCAAGACTAAAGGGAAAAAGCTACTGTGACGGAGGTCAAGTATCACTCGGTTCCTTCTCTTCCATGGCCAGAACCTAGGGTTTGTGAGAATCCCATTCCCAGCTTCTTCCTCTTTCGTTTTTCGCGCGTTTAAATATTTACTGGATATCCTTCATTCACTCTCAATATGGCCAAAACTCGACCTGGCATCCCTGCCAAGCCCAAAATTGGCAAGAGAGAGCTCGACTCCTACACCATTCGTGGCACCAACAAAATCGTTAAAGGTTGCGTCTTTTCTTATCTTTTCAACTACGTTGGAATGTTCATGTGTAATCTTCAAATTCTTGACTTTTTGTCTCTGCTCTTTCTTTTTCTTTTATTATGCTAGTGGGTGATTGTGTGTTGATGAGACCGTCGGACACCGGAAAGCCTCCGTACGTAGCTAGAATCGAGGGGATCGACGCTGACGGTAGGAACAATGTTAAGGTGAGGGTTAGGTGGTACTATCGACCAGAAGAGTCTCTTGGAGGGCGCCGGCAGTTTCATGGAGCAAAAGAGCTGTTCTTGTCCGACCACCATGATGTCCAAAGCGCTCTTACTATTGAAGGGAAGTGTATGGTCCACACGTTTAAGAATTACACTAAGCTAGAGAATGTGGGTGCGGAGGACTATTATTGTCGCTTTGAGTATAAGGCTGCCACTGGAGGTTTCACCCCTGACCGTGTTGCTGTGTGAGTTTTACAGCTGGGTATTCTTTTGTGTACTCAAATGTCGCTGCTTGGTGAGGTTATTGTTATTGGAGCTTTGATTGATTTCTGAAGTTCTCAGTTTTTTCGTTTCTTTCTGTAAGGTATTGTACTTGTGAGATGCCATATAACCCGGATGACCTTATGGTGCAATGTGAAGGGTGCAAAGACTGGTAAATCTTCCTTTTTTTTATGGATTTTAATTGCTGATTTCTTAGTCTCTGTAATTTGGGGGCCTGTTTTTAGGATTAAATGAACTAGGTTTTTAAGCGGGGTTGGTTCATTTGTTACTTATTTGACCATATTTTGCAAATGGCATGAAAGTATTGAAATTTTAAGCAAGTGCTATGAGGAAGTATGAGAATCTAAATGTTCAGAACATCTTGTCTACAAAGCATGAGTATGCAAAAAAGCATATTGATGTGTTAAAAGGATTTGTCTTTAAAGTACGAACTACCTTTTTTTCACTCCCTTGAGAATTTTTTTAGTTTTTGGACCTCTAACAGTCTAAGAATCAACAAATTGTTGTTAGACGATTTCAGGGAAAATTGAAGTACAAGGTCCAGGAAAATACAATTCTTTATATGGAGTACAAGCATTCTAGCATTTAAGTATTCTGTTTCTTGGCTTGACCGATTTCTTCAGCTGCAACACAGTTTTCTCCAGTAATAAGATCATCTTATTGCATCATGTATATGCCTCATTCCTCCTAGGTTGATCCAAATTTTGTAGATATTCTGTCAGAGATGTGATAATCTTCTCTAATGTGGAAGTTGTATTACCTGTTCTGTGGTGATTTTTTTTTCTATTTGTACAATCACTTAGTAGTACCTTCACACGGTCATTTAGGTATCATCCTGCCTGTGTGGGCATGACCATTGAGGAAGCAAAGAAACTAGATCACTTTGTGTGTTCTGAATGTGCATCTGATGATGATGTCAAAAGATCACATAATGGATTTTCTGCATCACCAGCAGCTGATAGCAAGGTGAGGATCCTTGTTGCTCTGTCTTAGATCAGTTCTAAATGTTTAATGGCTTCAACTACCACTCATAAGCTGTCATCTGATTGTCAATGGAAAGATCTTTGGATGCATATTTTAGAAATTGAAATAAAAATTGTAGAGCAATGGAAGTTTTTCAAAAAGAACTTAAAAATGGAAGGTTTGGTGTTTTGGTTATCTAAGTTGCTGCCAGAGTTCCTCCAAACTTTCAGTTTTATATCTAATCTTTTTATATGGAATTATGTTTTTTTGATATGGAATTATATTTTCCCAGATTTTTGGTCAACCAGGAATATTTGTTTTGAAGATTTAAGTTATAATTTTTTTGCCGCTAATGTGTTGCTTCAATTTCTGTATTGAATTGAATACCAGATTGAGATGAGTTGGTGTTCCAAGAGCTGTTCTCATGTTTGATTATAATCTCAATGGAGAAGTTGACTCCGTAGGGTCTTAAATTGCGGACTACAACTGCAATTGCAACTCTAATATTGTGGTTGCATTCCTCTCTGTTACTTCAATTTACAGTTGTAGTGGTCCGCAACGATTATGATCTGCAACTGCATTGTAACCCACAATTCACAATTTAAAACCTTGATTTAATGTATAATGAGTTATTCTTTTGGGAAGTATGAGGTTTTGATCCTTTGGTTCCAAATTTTTCTTTTCATGTTAGTTCCCATCCCTTTCCTTTTCTTCTTTTTGTTTTTCTTTGCTACTTTTTTTCTCCTCTTTGCCTAATTGGTGAGTGAAACAAAATTGTAGAAATGTTATAAAAAATGGCATTGTAGTAATTGCCCATGCTTGTACACAATAAATTTCCTAGTCTTGCTCTGTTCAGAGTTTCTGAATATAATTGTTTGATACAAATTTCTTCAGACTAACTGATTAATTGTAAAATAAATTTCGTGCTTGGGACTTTCTTTGTAGAAGTTCTTCTTTTAACAATTGCTATTGATTTGGGTAAATAATACCTCGATATTCTCAAGGATAAAATACTTCCAAGTATTAGGCAAGGCCCTTCCGCTTCTTTACTAGAGAGTTTGGTAAATATATATTGTGGTAGTTTTCGGTGTATAACTTCCTTTCAGGAGTTGAATCTCTTATTCACCATTTGCTTTTATATTCTCTGGTTTCCTAGTATTGCTGAACAACTTCTATTGAACTTAGCAGGTTGAAACAAAGCGCCGGAAGAGATGATTGCAATATAAGAGGCTAAACAAGGAGGCATTGCTCGCCTATCCATATTTACAATGTAGAATGTCTTGGTGTGAGATGTATAGTGCAGAAAATCATCTTTGGTTTGCTCAAACTGTAAGCATCAAGTTAATCTTCTGTGTTTATTTGTGAAATATGTAGCTGTACGTTTCTAGTGTAGGGCATTCTGTTAATCAACCTGTCTAAAAGAGAATTTTGAATGCAACTTTCTGATGTTAAACCTGATGCATGGATACATGTTAGATTTTCTGGCATTCAGTTTCACAAACCTATTTTAATTCTTCGGAAGCATATAGTGCAATCAAATCTACTTATGCCTATCGTCCCTTGAGGCATATACTATGCCAACTTCTGAGCTCCATTAGCTGAAAGAATAAATCATTGGAGAGATTAGAAGCACAAGTGGTCCGGGTTTCATCTTTCATGTAGGTTCTTTTTACTTTTCACCCCTTTTTTGTGTGCTAGCATTATGCCATTAGTATACAACCCTAATTTGGTGATATCAAAAGAAAGACATTCTTTGGTAAAGGAGCTGAAAACTTATCAGCCCGACATAACATGCGCTAATGCTAATTATTAAGGCAGGTCTGCAGGCAAATTGGTACAGGTCAGGGTACATTGATATGACATGATAATGTGTGTACCCTGAGATATATTCTAATGAATTGCAATCAGTAAATTTCTTTAGAGATCCTAAATATTTCAAATCAAAAAATCAAGTCAAGTTGATATAACCTGGAGGCGACGAAAATTGTTAAATCCGTATCGGCTAGTACTGCTGATCCTGTCCTATAATTGATGATGATTATCCCAATACTATCAATATTGTAATCAATTTGGCATCCAATTTAGTTATTGTATAATATGGATTATTCTCAAGACACTATTTTGAATAAATTTTTAAATTATAAATAATATTTTCACATATTTCTCATATAAAGAGTAATCATAAATAATATAAGAAAATGATCATTTAATTCTTATATAGATATAAAATTTTAAAAAATACAAAATATTTAAAATGTTATGATTGATTATATTAGAATATCATATGATAAGAATAACATTAGTTCATAAGCATACTAATAAAGGTTTGTGTCGAGGAAAATAGCAAATCATAAGTGAAACTTGAAGTAAAAATATTTATAGTTAGAAGTTTTATATTTATAATGTATATATAAAAGTTAACATATACATCAAATGT
>JAOQMQ010000002.1:14204077-14222720 GCA_027563845.1 Erythroxylum subrotundum | reverse complement strand
TTTTTGTTAGTTATTCCTTTCCTATTCCAAGTTTATATTTTCAAACCAAACAATAGAATAGAAATTCTTTATCTATTTCATTACTTGAACCAAACAAAAAATAACACTCATTCTATTCTATTAGTTATCTTTTCTATTCTAAAAAATAACTATTATATTCCTTATCTATTCCATTCCGTGAACCAAACAGCCATTAGATGATGACAAATATAATAATGCTATTGGTTAAAGTTTAGGGAGTTGGTTAACAGATACTGTAACAGGTGTAAACGACAGACGAATAACTAATAACAGACTCTGTAACAGGTGTAAACTACCAACGAATAACTAATCAACTCTTTTACTCTCATCTACCCTCTTCTCTCTTCCCTCTATTCTGTAAAAATACCCAATTATCTTGACATCTAGGATTTCGCCTTTACAACTGCAAAAAGAACCAAATAATTGATATTAATGGACGACACATGACAAGGGCATCATCCATTAATCTGTTTCGGTAAAGCACATACACTCCTTGCACCGGGGATACCGGTAAACACTCCTAGCCGTTGGTCTTTCAAACACATGTTTAGTTTGTCTAACAGCCTTCCTAATTCTCTGCTCAAAAACTTTCCACTCTATGGTGTTATTCTTCATGAAGATGGCAGCAAGCCTTCTTTTATTAGGCCGAATAGTTGGCATCCGTCCTCCACCATAGTATATTCGATAACCAGAAACCAAAGATGATAACTGACTTCCCGAGTCTGTCATGGCAAATGCATCAGCAGCAGTGCAGCCTATGAAGTCCAGCACAGCTAACTACACAAGTAAAAGCCCGTTTGAGAGTTACAAATCAGTATTGGCCAGTAAGCGTAAGATGTAATGTTTTGGCCAGATAAATAAGCCCTACAAGCGTCCAACAGGCAGTGGTCATTTATCTTTATCTCAGGGAATTTACTGCACCCAACTATATCAAAGTTAATATCTATTCTCCGTAGAACTAAAAACTTCAGGTAGAGCAAGATGCAAACTCCACTGAAATACTTGTAAGATGTGCTAGCTTTCTTCCATACTTCACCTAATGCATTTTTCATGTTGTGTCATTCTTCTTTCCAGTGCTAGAGTAGAAAGATTCGTTCCTTACATATACTTAGAAATCATATGGCAGTCAACTTGGAGAACTCAAACCAGATTACGCAAGTGAAAATCCAAAACTGTATCCTCACTGTACATCGTTAATGCTTTGTTACCTGAGATGAGAAGTTCAGAAATGGCTGAAGTTCAGCTGAGGAAAGCAGTTTCTCTTTAGTAACTAGATTAGGATACAAGCCGGTCAAAGCATTTAGTCTTCGTACCCCACCATAGATGTTTGCACCAGCAACAAATATACGTGTCTTTCGATTGAATCCAAGAGCAGCAAGCATAAGTACTGCTTCTTCAGGTGTTAATGGGCATAGGCCTTCAGATCTGAGTGCGGCTGGTGAAGGCAAACTGCAGCAAGACAATCAATTTTCTGATAGAAAATCAAAGCTCTTGCACCATAGATCATTTGATTCCAATAATAACAAGGAACAAATGTCACAGAAGGAGAATATTTATCCTCAACTTAGTTACATATTATGTGAACTCAATAGTTACAAATTATGTTAACTCAAATATACCAACAAGGCAATTGCTGATTCACTAGTTAGTAGAGACCACCTATTAGCAGTCGATGCCAATTGCGGTTTGACATCCTTCAATACAAGACTAATATTTAGGAAACTAATACTCCAACTCTGGCCACAACAACATAATATCACACCTTAGATTGAATAGTTAAAGATGAATTCCTTTTGAAATACTGATACTGAGCCTGCATAGAAAATGTGGAAGCCTTATCTATTTCAATAGTGGGAAAACGTAATATGCCCCCCTAATATGCTGGAATCATCATCGCTTATTTCTTAGTCCATACACCATTAAGTGGAAACAAATGGAAGAAATCAAAACCCAAGGTCATCTGGGCTTTCACCCAACAAGTACAATCACATGCAGTCCAACATATTTGGTTATGGCAAATGTTTATCAATAATATTGTAATAAATGGATAAAGTAGATACTTCCACGCAACAAGAACACATCATGAAAAAGGCAAAAAGCGCTTACTTCTTTGTCTTCTTGAGATGTGTCAATGCAGGGAAATGGATTTCACGATACACTTCCAACTCTTTTCCCTCTTCTTCACCCCCACCATATTCACATAGAGAATGAGCTACCATGTCAATTTCAAATCTTAAATGTAAAGCTAGATATTTTGAAGCTTTCACAGCACCACCATGTTTCTCTTTTGTATTTGGTTCTGCATAAGAACCAACAAGATGATGATCTAATGGTCCAGGATGAACTGCATGTTTACGTAACCTTTGAAGGAGCAGAGCACCAGTTTGTTGTATTTTGGGAACAAATTGCAGTGCGTGAAAATTACATCTGCATCGAAGTCTCTAGATGAAGTCCCCCATATCAGGACAAGCAACGTATAAGGAGTAAGGATGAAAAAGAAATCCAATGCTAACACAAGTTACAATGAACTAAAGCATTGGAAGTCAGAGATTTACCTGCAAATCAAATGGTATTGGATCAAATGCTAGGCGATTTCCAAATCCAATGAAATGCACAACTCTATTTTTAAGTATAATAGGCAAGATATTTTTCATATAAAAGCTTGGCTTGGCCTCTTTCCTCACATCAGCATCTGTCACCTGCACAATATTTTATGTCATTATCACAATCATACTGCTGACTTTGGAACTCAAATAAACTCTGGAATGCAAGAACTCACAATGCTACCAATTGCCTCCAGATCTAGTGACCGCAATTCCTTGGGAAGCTCCTTCACTATCTGAATATCAGGAGACAGCTGCTTTAAAAAATGCTCCTCCTGATAGATATCACCAAATTGACTACAAAAATATGAAATTGTACGATGTTAATGCATTTAAACAAAGATACATTAAGTAAGCAAAAACAGCTTCTTTTGGTATATAGAAGTAATTAAAAGTTGTTCAAAGTAAGTGACCAATAATACACACTACAGGAAGTGTTAATCCTTAACCTCTAATGAAGGCATTACTTCTACATTTACCAAAAGAAAATTGCAGTTCTCATATCCTATGATGAAGTACAGCAAGTAGTTAGAAAAAGAAGTGTTGACAACTCTTTCAAAAAATATGACGCATAATATACACTATAAGAAGCAGCAAATCTCTACCTAAAACAAAGGTGCAGACAACATTAATTCTTCTTTCCCCATTACGGAACAAAATGCTGTATACTAAAATGAGCCATAAGAATTTCCATGAAGGATTGAAAAGAGTAGGTTTTGACCATAGAGTACAATCCACCATTACCTATATAAGATAGGAAATATCATTATTTATCTAGTTTAATTTGTCAAAAGACCATAATTTATCCTCTTATATTTGATGATAATGAATGATATAGAACTATGGAACATTAAGGTAGATAGAAGTAACTTTCTCACACTGTCACACATATCTGGCTACCTTAATATAGATGTCTCATGTATAAGCTTACTTTAGACAGAAATTAATCCAAAATTTCTCAATTCAAATAAAACAATAATAACTACAACAATAAACAAAGAACTTTTAACGAAAGCATCATATTTTATTTTGATCTTCTATTTGTTTTAGTACTTCAAAGAAAAATAAGATATCCAAAAAAACAGTTTTTATTGTATGTAACGTATGTCAGTTATGCCATAGCATACATTCGAACATATTCTATTCAACTTTATAGGAAAACTCATACAATCAAGATTCATTTCAATTATATTGTGTTTGTTGTTATACTAAAAAGAATATGAATTTGGAAATTGAATAGAAATTCCTTTCTCAAGACTATAGAGCTAGCTCAATAGTCCCAATAACTTTATACTTCTTATAGTATAACTGTAAACAAAAATCAAATAAATACAGTCCATAAATCATTCAATCCAAAAGCTGAAATTGTTTGGTAAGAGACAAAATGTGATGATATCTAAGACACCTCACATGATCATAAAGCCTGTTTGGTTAGGCTGGAAGTGGAAATATTCACCATATAGACTACGATAACATGATTCAAGCTTAAGACTTCCTATGTCCAAAACCACTGAGCTAAAGAACTTAGGCTATTGGCTTAGACACAAAATGATAATATATTAAGGCCAACAATACAAATAATTAGTGTAAGACAGACCTATTAGTGTAAGATAAATAGAGAGAATAATACATACTTGTATCATGTCTACTTTATAGTTCACAAGTAGACTTAATCAAAAAAAAAAAACTTATGATCACATACATGACTAAATTCAAGTAAAATCAAATAGATGGATAAAGATCTACCTCACATCCTTCCAAACACTACTATACATAAATGTGGGAATGACAAGAGTTGAGTTCAACAATCTCGCAACGACAACAGCATTACAGACCTGGTTCAAAAAGTGTAAAGAAAAAAATAATAATCAAAATAATGTCATGCAAACCATCATCAATTGGTCAGTTGAGACCAATCATGAACTTTAGAACTAATCACAAGCAATGCTTACAGCTACTCGCTGCTGGTTTATCCCACCATTTGCAGTGACCATAATGTAACCATTATTTCCCCCTATTAAGTTACGACAGAAAATGGTGCATTAGAACCACCAAAAGACTATTGATAAGAGGCATGCTTGATTTAATTTTTAATACATTATATGATCATATCAACATGCAGTGGAGATAAAGATGGAAAGATAGAAATCAAGCAGAAAAGGAAAAGATTCACCATTAGGTGCCCAGTTGCGCAGATCAGCACAAGGTTTCCATGCAGAGGCAGGAACAAAAGGCTCTTCCCACAAGTCCTTTGGTGCAGGTTTATTCTGTCCCATGCATGAAGAGTCAGACACTAGGTTCATAAGATTGGAATTAAACAGTTTCACCACACCGGGAAATGACTTCAATAAGAAATGAAATTTAGATACCTCAGCTAGAGTATGTGCAGCCAGTGCAAGCATCCTTTCATAACCTTTTAACTGGCGTTTACCTTTTCCTTTTTTTTTCCATTTTCTCTGCAAGCATATAGAAAAATGAGAAAAGAAAATAGAAAATCCTAGTAGAAACTGCACCCTTAGATCCAGAAATAGTTATCCTTTACAAATGACAACACATCATGTAATGAATGAATATACATCTACGGACTCTGGTTTAGCCTATAGTTCTACTAAAATTTTTTTATTGCAAAAATCAGATAATCTCAATCCCTCCCCTAGTTGGAATACCGAGGATTGCAGGAAATTGTCAAATCTAAATATGGAATCAAGACAGAAGGATGGCACTTGAATGCAACTAAGGTTAAACTGCTTCAATGTCGCAATTTTCATCTCTCGAACCAATGTATTCATTGATGATTTTATAAATTAGAAAGAGTAAATACATTAGTCCTTTCCCTCTCTATATCTAGCACGCATTCATGAAATTCTCTTGCGAATGAAGACCCATCAATAAAGCTTCTTCAAAAATAAATCCTCATTATACCTACAAATATAGAAATACCAGAATTCCGTTCAAAACAAATAACCTTTTTCTTGAATTGAGAAATCTCGCGTCAAAATGCATGTGTATTCATTATTGATGAGTTTTACAATAGCCATTGGACCAATAATCTAGCTGCTTGGCAACAGTCAGGTTAGAAACCATGCTTTCCTCTCCCCTCCCGAGCAAAAGCACTCGGTGTGTGTTCCGGAATAAGGGAAATTGTTGACATACCTTAACTGAAACCGTGACAGAAGATGAATTCTGCGAAGAATGATCTTGAAGGCTGACGACTTGATCATCTTGAAGCCGCAAAAGCATAAACCAATTAACCAAAAAGAACAAACCCACCAAAGCAATCACAACCACCACTCCTTTCACTCTCTTTCTTTGATACCATACCCTCACAGCACCTCCTTTTCTTTTTACCCCTCTCTTTACCTGACTTTGTTTCTGATCCAAAAAAAAACCCACCAAACTAGACCAAGGAGATGACACGCCATTAGGAGTATCTGAACACCCATCTTCACTCGCAAAACGTGAAGAACCAAGTCGAGGAGATGGGCTCGGAGAGGATTGGCGGCCAATTGAAGCAGCTGAATTGGACCGGACGTGGAAAGAACTGGTGGTCTCAGACCCCAAAATGTTTAGACTTTCAGGTTGATCTTGAACGTAGTCAGGAGGGGAGGCCATAAGTGAGTTTTTGGTTTTGTCGTGCCTGAAAAGGGTATTGGTCGGTTTTAGCGTTTTAGGACAAGACGAGCTAGAAAAGCGGGAGGTAACTTTGCTAAAAATGGAAGCTTTCGGTCTTGTCTGAAATGCCGTTGATTGTCCAGGCGTTGTTTCCGGTTGCTGACTTTAAAAAATTAATTAAAAAGAAAAGAAGTAATCGGCTTGGAGTTGTATATTGGTTTGACCATGGTGAGAGTTTGAAGGCCACCTTTTGCTGCTTAGTATTCCGGACCCACCCACCATATCACAACAGTTCCTAGTTCCTACTTCCTACTTCCTACTTCCATCCATTTTGCCTTTTGCTTCCCGAGAGCAGAGATGACATTCAACGACTGTTGAACAATGTTTGTTTGTTTGTTTTCTTCAATCTTTCTGCAATCGTAAGGTGGAAATAGGAATAGGTAGAAGGAAAACTTAATGTGGGCTACAGGCTACTACTATGTGAATGCCTTTTGCTTGTTCCAAGATCTAAGTAGTTTTCTTGCTTAAAAAAACAAACAACAATATAGTTTGAGTTAAAGTTGTATCAATTGCTCATTTGCTTATTCCTCTTTGAGCTTAATTACCAACTTTTAAAAGACTTAGCTTTTAAAAATTAATTGAATTTAAATTTTAAGATCAAAAAATTAAGAACCCAATTTGAAAATTCAATTCAATTCATAAATCAAATCCAATATAAACTTAAATCTTTTTTTTTAAATTAAATTGATCTTTAATTTAACCCAACCCAACCCAACTTATACATAAGTTTAATGGAGATAAACATACCAATGCAATGCGAGCTAAAACCATGTTTACTCAAACCCTCCTTTAACATATTGTTATAGGGTAAACAATTAAAGTTTAATTATTTAAACAATAAAATAATTAAGTGCTTATAGTTCAAATGAAAAACCTTTGATATATAATATAAAAAGAAATGTGTCCTATAAAAAGTAAAATAGTAGAAATATTTATTTTATAATATGGATTTTTTATTTCATAATTTAAAGCTCATTCATTTTAAATTAATCTTGCATTAATTAAAAAAATATTGACCTTTGGATCCTATTATAGACTACATTTTGACTTGAGATCGATTCGATTTGATCCGGTCTTATATGAAATCAACAAATTTAGTTCAAATTAATCAAGTTTCAGATCAATTTTGAACCAAACTCGGGTACAGACAGAAAGATGTGGGTTTTAAATTTTAAATAAACAATAATCAGATTCATCTCCAAGCTCAGGTGATAAGAATCTTGGCCTCATCAAACTCAAGATGATTACAGCTGGGGTAAGTTGGCTAATGTACAAGCATCCGAGAGGGCATGTTGTTTCTTCTTTTCTTTTTTTTGTTTTCTTTTGCATGTGCAGCTATCTGGCTTGCACTATGATTTAACAAACGAATGGACAACAGGAGCATCCATCTTTCATCAAAAGGCCATGTGAAACAAACTGTTTCCATCAATCAACCTTTGTCGCATCCACTTTGATTCACGCCTCACATCACATGGCCTTCAATTTTCAAGAAATGATAAAAAGGAGTTGCCTCACATCCTCTTTCGGGTTAAAGAGCAATGTCCCAAACCACATGGTCCAAATCCCTTCCCTGGACAAGTGAACAAACTGGTAAGTGGGCACCGTAAAGTTGATAAAAAGAAAATTTTTGTTAGGTAAGATTACCACAATCCATGAACATGAAGACGACACCTTTAAATAGAATAAGCAGAGCTGCTAAGAATAAAATCACGGGACGTATTAGTAGAGCCGTCCAAGTTCGTCCAATATCCAAAAGTGGGGCTAAATTTACTGGAAAATCATCTAGAGCTGGATTTGCTCAAACCAAGAATAGAACAGAGTGCCAAGTTCACATCAGTTTTCACCGCATAACTCAGCTGCAACTTCTTGTGTAAGTAACCTAAACAATTTTTCATTCTTCAGTACATGCTAAATCTTTAAATATAAAGTTCAAAACACAGAAACTCGCTCGTTATTGGAAATCTTATTGTGCCGCAGAACATCTTTAACGTACATTGTACAATCAGGAGAAAATTTTGAAATACAATATATTGGAACATTTACAGCTGAAGTATGCAAGTTACCATCTTTAGGGCATAATTACACAACTTTATCATCTGATTGAGGCAGCTACGCTGCTCTGTGCTCTTTCTCAACCTCTCTCTGGCTGTATACAAAACTGGAAGCTTCACTTCCAAGTTTGAGAAGGTTGGGACTTGGGGATACTCAAAATGACATATCAATAGCCTCATGCTCTGGGGTCCTGAATGAAAATCCCGATTCATCACTTGATCTCCTTTTGACCACACTGGCCCTTTGAACCAATCTCACCAATGCTTGCACAACTTCGGACATAGGGGGGCGAAACTCAGGTTCCGGCTACAGAGAAAGAAAAACAAAGTTCTTCCTATTACCAAGTATTGATGATGGAAGTAAGCTCACAAACTTCAATACAGAGATCAGGCAACTAGGACCACATTCAGGCTGATATATCCGCAATCAAGTTCAAATAGGTAAAAGCAAAAAGAACGTTAATAAGTAGAAGGGTTCAATGATATGCAAATAATCTCAAACTCAAAATGTTTACCTGTTTAACAAATTAATGTTATCAGTAATGACTGATTTGGCACTTCTCATCGTCTCTTTATTGAAATGGTCAACAGACATACAGTAAAAATTATGCATTTATATTACTTTGACTTAGCACCACATGTTTATGTTCAATATAGCAGCTCACCTGAACACAGAGAGCAATAATGTCTGCAAAACGTGAAAGTGACTTTGCAGGATACATGCCATTTAAGGCAGGATCCACCATTTTTGCCAAGGCATCAATGTCATGCAGTTGGGGAGTAGCCCATCTCACCAATGATTGCTCTGATCTTGGCCTTGAACTAGGATAGACAAGATAGCATTCATGAAAAATAATACAAGATATAGCCCCATGGTGCAAGTATGTGTAGGATTGGAGGAAGGGTGTGGTAGGATATGTTTTCATAGGTCATAAAACTCCATCCCAAAAGGCACCTTACAGGGAGGATTGCTCAAGTCTGATAAGCTTATTAGCTTCTTGCTCTCAATCGATGGGGGATATTAGCACACCTAGAACCCTTCGCGATCTTTGTGTACGTGGACATAGACTTTGCATTCAAACAATATGGAATTAATGTATGCATCCTCTCCTTTCTCTTTTATCTCTCCTTTATCTCGACTTTCACATAGTATAATAACAGCTATTTTAACATTACGTTTACTGTATGAATCAAGGACTTAACCTACAATTTGATAAGCTATCAAAGGAGGTATTACCTGTCAAGTGGTTTCCGACCAGTCAACAATTCCAACATTACCACCCCAAAGCTGTACACGTCACTTTTTACTGTATAAACTCCTGATAAGGCAAATTCAGGAGCACTATAACCAAATGAGCCAACCATTTGGGTTGAAACCTATCAAAAAGAAATAAACAACACTTGTTCAGTTCACAGAAACTAAGATATATCTATAGTAGTTCACAAAATATGAAATTAATAAGAATCAATCATTGCCAACCTGAACAAACTATCAAATCGCTTTATGTTACCTGTCTCTCAGTGTTTGGTGTCAGAGCAGCTAAACCACAATCTGACAAGTGGGGATTGAGCTCTTCGTCGAGTAAAATATTTGCTGATTTGAAGTTTCTGTGTACAACAGATGGCAAGCAGACTTCATGCAAATACCTGATGAGCAGGCTACAGCTGAGAAAGGAGGCACAGCCAGAACATAATAGAAAGACACAGAAGGACAATAATAATGTCATACAAATGTGACATACTCTAAAGCCCGGGCAGTGCCAAGTGCTATCCTAACGCGAGCATTCCAAGGTAGTGTCATGCTTCCATCTTCAGCAAAGTGAAGCACGTCATGAAGACTCCCATTTGTTACATATTCATACACCAAAAGACGCTGCCCATGCTCAGCACAGTATCCCATAAGTGAAACAATATTCGGATGCCTCAGGCGTGACATGTTTGAAACAGCTTCAAGAAAGTTATCCTCCTCCTGTAATGATAGTGCTGCATTGTCGATCTTCTTAACAGCCATTATCTGGATGAGTGTGAGAGATAGTGATCATTTCATTATTCTGGAAAAGTAAAAGAACTGCCAACTAGAGCCCAGAGGGAGAAGAATTATCATATTCATATGAAACCTACAAGACCATAGCTGATGACATGTTGCGGTTTAAGATCCATGCAACATCAAATGTTCATTAGTGGATGCAAGGGGCAACACTAAAGAACCAATTTTCGTCAATCTGCCAGCTTGACATTAATACATAGCATAGGAACTTGTATCTTTTTAAACAAGAAAAAGAAGCAATTA
This sequence comes from Erythroxylum subrotundum, assembly GCA_027563845.1. NCBI lineage: Eukaryota > Viridiplantae > Streptophyta > Magnoliopsida > Malpighiales > Erythroxylaceae > Erythroxylum > Erythroxylum subrotundum. The sequence goes on along the minus strand of JAOQMQ010000002.1, from coordinate 14,212,083 downwards.
AGGGGCCTAATCAGCAGAATACAACTCTAACCCAGCTGAGGGCACAGTGAAGACCAATCTAGAATTGTAATTAGGATCTAACCAGGATACTTTGAATAACTACGGAAGTAACATCCCCACAGCATTTCAAAAGATAAAGAAAACCAAACTAAATTATTCAAAATATAAACATGACCCACATATGCAGTGGCTAAGCTACCTTTCCATTAAGAAACTCGGCTTTGTAAACACGACCTAGAGAACCTTCACCAATTAGAAACTCTTGACTAAAGCTATTTGTAGCAGTTTGCAAAGAAGCAACAGTATATGAAGTAGCAGTAATTGGTGACTTTATTCTCTTTCCGGATCCGGAATTTCCCTGTAATCTGTCACCCAGCAATTTCTCAGCAGGTGGGGGCTTCAGATCTGTAACAGCAGCCATATTCTTCACTCTCTGTTCTTGCACATCTATACTAGCTGCAAGGAAGTAGATTGAAGCATCTTATAATTAGAAAATTCACATTAGTTAGCCCAATTTAAATTCTTAATCCCACAATGTTTCAGTCAGATATCCACGAGGTAGGATTCAGTATTTAATTCTACAAACAAGATATTTTGTCTAAGGTCTACGCTTACAATAGATTAATCTAAACAAAGTAAGCCAGACTAAGTTAGATAAACATGCAAATGTGATGTCATTTAGATATAAATTATGCGTTGCTATGCATCATGTATTTTACAAATTACAAGTTAAAATCTACTTTACAACGTCACGTTGCCAGAAAAACAAGGAAATCTCAGAAAGGAAACCTACTGTTTATTGTGCTACCAGTATGATTTCTCCGGGAAGCTATAGAACCAGTGTCTTTTCTTTTATTTCTCCGTGCACAAAAAACAATAGCAAGTAGTGCAACAACAACCAGAAACACAAACCCCAGGGCTATGCCTACGATAGCTCCCGTTGTCAGTGTTTTATCTGACTGAGATGGTTGTCCACTAGAAGATGGGGGTGTATGTTCTCCTGGCCCTGAATGACTATGATTGCCACGAGATTTTCCAGGAGGAGATGGGATAAAGGGTGGTGGAGGAGGAGCAGGACCATTGTCAAAGGAATTCCCAGCATATCTGTTTCATTTGCAAAAGTTTAAGATATGCACAGTGCCAAGGTAAATTATGTAAATTTGGCACAAAAGAAACAGAACACTTCATAACATTACATAAAATTGGGGATTGAACTGAGCTCTCGAGGTATCCATCCGCTGAAATTATTGTTGGCAACATTTCTGTTGAATGTATGAAGTGATATAAGAATAGATTAGTAGAAGATGTTTTTGCAATGAAAATTTCAGAAAGTACTTACAGAGTTGTCAAAGGCAAAGTTGTGAGGACATTGAGAGAACCAGTCAGTCGATTGTTCTGAACATAGCTACCATATTTAAAAAGAAAAAAAAAAGAGTTAACAATCAAACTATATAATGTCTTCTATTCATTTCTTTGATTTCGTTATCTTCTGTTATTCACTCTAACACCATCTTACTCACAGTGTTGAGAGGTTTGTCAATGAAACAAAGGAATCAGGAAGGTTTCCACTTAAATTATTGAAAGACAGATCCCTGCATCAACAAACAAACTGACGTAAGAAAACAGCCAGAAATGGTCCTTACGAGAACCTACAAAAGAACATTCATAAGACATGGACAATGAAAAGGCTGACAAACATATATTGAATGCAAAATATATTGTTCATCACCATGCGAATATTATTGAGGTTAGCAAATCACTTGTACATGGTTATCTGTTGCCAATCGAATGAAGGAAAACATTCTTAAAAATTTTCTCTGTCATTATAAAAGCTGACCCTGATAATGTTACCAAATGCAGATATGATCCTTGAAAAAGAAAGCAGTTTGGGATCATGCAAGGGATTCAAAAGCTACCAAACAACAATTCCAACTGCTAATTGCCTATGATCATCTGGGCATAATATACCATGACATGAGCTCACATGGAATAAGAAAAATAACCAAAAATTTGCACATGTAAAAAGGCTAGTAAGAAAATAATGAACAAGATGGTGGGTAAGTGAGATGTCTTACATGGTAGAGAGTCTAGCAAGATTGGTGAATATATCCCCAATTGATTGAGAAAGTGAATTACCACTTAGATTCCTGGAATTTAGTGAGGTCAGAATTGTATGGTAATGGAATCTGTAACATGGAAAAAAGAATGACGAGCACTAAAGATGCATCACTCACAAGTACGAAATTGAAATCATGCTTGATAAGGAATAAGGAAGATTCCCACTTAAGTTGTTTTTTGCAAGATTTCTGCATAATGGAAGATTGAAGATGATTGTAGTTTAAATAACGGAAATGCTAACACTGCAAAGCAATGGAAATGCTCAACAAGAAGGATCATTACAGGCTTGTTAGGTTAGGTGGCAGCTGATATGGGATTGAATCGTGAATGTTGTTATTGCTCATATCACTGGAAAACACAACTTATAATTAGTCGCTCAACAAAAGATAAAAAGAAGAAGATCGGATCTGATATTATGTTAAAGACAATAGATGAAACATAGAAGCAATATTCTCACAGTGTTCTCAATGACACGAGGTCTGAAAGCAAGTATCCCATTGTACCGCTGAGTCCTAGTCCAGCAATCTGACTGTAGAAGAACAACTAAAAACAAGTTAGTTACTGAACATGTGCAGGATGGAAAAGAAGAAATAGAACTACATCAATTAGAGGATAAGTAGAGTTGGCAAATTATCGTACATGGAAACAACAGCTGATCCATCGCAACTGACCCCTTTCCATGATTCTCCACACGGATCACCTCCATTACTTTTCCAATTGGTTAGTTGTGAAGGACTGCCTAATGAAGTGTACATGATCTGGAGCCCTTGAACTAAAACAAAAGAATTCCACTTGGCTAAGAAACCAACCAATAGCTGAAGTTGAAGAAAAGCATCAACACCAGTCATAGCAAGAAGTTGCTCAAGATTAAAGAAAACAAAAAGAATTCTAGATCAATCAGTATGAGAAACCTTTTCAACGATTTGAGAACCAGTAATGCTTGGCCTAATATAATTCTTTTTCCAATTTGAGCAGAACAGTATTTTTCTATCCCATTCAATGCGAAATCGAGACATTGATAACAAACAACGTAAGAGGTACTCGAATAATTCCCAACATTGTACATGAACACAAACAGAACAGAAATGATCAGGTTTTCCTTCAGAAAATAATTAACCAAGTCAAAAGAGAAGTTCTCGACTCCCAGCTCAGTCCTCCAAAACCCAAAAAGGTGACAACTTTAAGCTGATCAAACACCAACAGACGAGCCAAAAAGAAAAAAAATGAAAAAGAACCTCAAAACATTAACTTTCAAGGGATATTTAGAGGAAAAAAATTTGCTACCATCAGAAGCATCAGTGGTGCATTGCACGATAAGCAGTAAGCAGAAAGTCGACGCAAGCAACACCAACTCCGAGAGTAAAGAAGAACACAGAGAAGAAAAGAAACAATGAGCAACGCGTTTCACAACCATTGCCGAAATGGTTCCTTGCGGCATTTAATTAGGGGTCAGTTTCAGGAAAGCTAGAGGAGGACATGGTAGAGGACCCTGAAAGCAAAAGCTAAAAACAAGAAGAGAAAGGGTTGTTCTAGTTACTAAGGACGAGATCAGAGACAGTAGTTAGAGGCATCACCATTAAAGAAGGGGGACAGAGACGCGTAGAGATTCGAAACTTAAGAGTAATGCGGAGAGAGAAAGGGGGAGTTTGTATGTATGTCTAGTTGTTAATGTGAAATTTGGGTGTCGGCGAAAAAGGGAAGAGAGAAGAGTTGAAAGGGACCAAAAAAAAAAAGGGAAAACAAATATGGAAGAAAGTAAACAGAGAAAAGGTTTGAAGTAGACAAGCAACGTATGAATACTGTTTTTTAAGGTACGCCTTTTACTGCTTGCTTCCGCCCATCACTTTCTCTATACCTTTCTTTTTACTCAGCTCTCCTCTTCACTACTATTCTTCTATCTACTTGGTTGGTTGACCATGTCAGCTAAACAGATTGCTGCACAATTTGTGGGTTAAGTTAAGGTTGTTGAAATTCTTAAGTAGAATATGAACTAACTAATCTCTTTGAAAACGATGTTTTATGCGTCATTTAAATTGAGAGCATCAAATCTGCAGATAGACAGCTTAGCCAAGTTGTTTTTGCTTATAGTAGTGTCAGTAATTTACTTGTAATACCAGCAAACGTCATGTTCTAAGCTATCAATCTATTATGGGTGATATTAATATATATCATATTCACTCACATATAATGAGTTTAATCAATTAAAATTATGCAGTTCTTATATTTGTCCAAGAATATATAAGACGAGAATTTATTATCATATATTTATTACTAATTGAATTGATTCTTAAGTAGATTTTGTATGATATAACTTAAGTCATGTCATATCTAATTCATCATATTATAATTATATTATCATCTTTCATTAAAGGATGTTAATCACCTTTGAATGCATTTTTTTATATGAGTCAATAATCACAATGATCTTCTTCTGTTTTAAATTCTCTCAAATTTAATTTAATTTTACTTGCCTAGAATTGTCCTATAAGATTATATCATGTAATGATCTTTTATTAACATTCTAAAGTACCAAACTTTAAATTTAATTTTTAAAAATTAGACAAGAGTCATAAGGATAAATTATAATGCTCATTTAATTTCTTGGGTCTTACACAATTTAAATTGATATCTTATGGCTTGCATTAACCCTTCTTACGGTCAGTTTTACACCAAGTAAGAGTAGTGTGTTACATCATTAACACATTTTTATTAAAGTGAATGTTTTTTTCATGAAATATCAAATAGCTGTTGGCACAAACATACTTAATGCTTAACATGAGATTACTAGTCTAAAACTAAAATTTATCTTTTCAAAACTCTCATTTGATAACTTAAAATAGATATGGTGACCATTGAATCACTCCAAATTATTTTTTATTTTATTACTTAAAGCATCATTTGTGGTTTAAACTTCTTACTCTCAATTATCATTTACATTGAGAAACATACTTTAGAATCAAGTATTAGATGATGTTTATTATAATAAACAGTGTTATCACGTATTTTATACTTATACATGATAATACAACAAATGAACATACATGTAGAAATCTTTATCAACAATATGTCAATATCTACATAATCTTTGTAACTTTACATATCCAATATGTGTGTGTGTGTGTGTGTTTATATATATAGTCTTTCACCATATCACGTGTAGATATATACTTCATATCCATTTCACCATATGCAATTATATTTTTATGTAATTACACTTCGTATAAGTAATTGTTGCTTTACAATCATAGTTGAATAATATTATATCAATCTTGCTTTTAGTGACTCCTAAATGGACTAAGAATCACATAAGCCAAATAAATTTTCATATTGTAGATAAAAATTCTTTAAATTTGGCTTCCATTATAGATTTTAAAAAAATACAAGATTGTCTTTTACTTTTTATGATATTGCATCATTATTAAGTAAGAAAATAAATCAAGAGGTGACTTTTCTCTCATATACATCTCCTCTATAATATGTATATGTATAACCTTGTATAAGTAGGCCATTGTCAGTAGTACTTTTTATATTCCTAAATATTCTTTTTATTGCTTTTCAATTTGTTTGCCCTAGATTTTGTTGATATCTTCTCACTATTCTAAAAACGGCTTGTCTTGTACATATCAATACATACGTGAGAATTCTAACTATATTGATATAAGAAAATTTCTTCATTTATTCCCTTTCTTATGATAATGATAGAAAAATCTTTTTGTTGAGACCTTCACCTTTAGCAATAGAATTATCAATTGTTGCAATCTTGCATACCAAATTGTTTAATACTCTTATAAATATGTTGCCTTTGAAAAAGAAAATAATTGTGAAAAAGAAAATAATCTCTTGAAATCTTTACCTTAAGAATATATGCATCTTAACCATATGTCTTTCATCTCAAATTCATATGACAACTAATTTTTTATTCCTTAATAAGCTAATGATCATTACAAGAAATTAAAATATCATTCACATGTAAAGATAAAATGGTTAATTTTTCTTTGGATCTTTTAACATATAGACAACGATCTTCATCAATCATATGAAAGTCGTACAAAACAATCAAGTTAAGAAAATGAATGTGCCGCTCTCCTAAAGACTACTTGAAACCATAAATTGATTTTAATAATCAAGATGCTTTATGTTTTTGACCTATCACAATGACACTTGTAGATTGATCTATATAGATTTTTTCTTCTATTTCTCTGTTTAGCAAACTAGTCATTACATCTATTTATTGTAATTCAAGATCTAAGTTGGTTACTATAGCCAGGATTAGACGAATTAAAGCAAGCCTCCAACTGATGAAAATGTCTCCTCATAATCAATTTTTTCATATTGTGTATATCTTTTAGTCATGAGGTGTACCTTATGTCTTTCAATACATCCATCAGCCTTTCATTTTATTTTAGGAACCCATTTGTTCCTAATAGTTTTTTCCTTTTAGGGATATCAATTATGTCTCATATTTGATTAGAGATCAAAGAAGTCATTTCCTTGTTCATTACTTTCATCTATTCTCTTTAGTAGGACCATTAAGACCCTCATTTACATTCCCTTGTTAATCCTCTTCATATGGGATAATCATATGAATTTCTTCTTCCATTTCAAAATGATGTCAAGGAATCATTTTATGATTAATTCTATGTAAATGAGATTTATTAGATATAGTTTCATCAATGTCTCAATTACTCCTATTAGGATCAAATAAAATAGGTAAAATATAATTGGGTTACAATTTGAATTGATCTTGAGTCAATTTTTTGTTTTTTAGATTGCTCCCACACTAATATAGTCTCTCCTTTTGATTTTGTGTAATAAAATCATTTTTATGAAGAGTCTTGTATAAAAATAGGTATTTTCATATTTTACCTTAATTTGAAAGTCATTTTATAAAAATTTAATGTTTTGTTATTCAAATTTAGTTACTCCTTCGTTACTTTGTTTACCTATGAACACATATCTTTATGAGTATTCAAAATATATGATAAAGATACTTTTCTTCCCTCTTGAGCCTAGTTTCTTATATTTGTGAGAGAGATCATGAATGTAGTTAACACACACACACAGTCTTAAACTTATCATATCATGTTTTCTATTTTTCTATTACTCATACAAAGTGTTTGTAATATCTTATGGGCACTTGATTAAGTACATGAATGGTTATGAACAATGTATCACCCTAATAGGTAATTGGTAAATCTTCTTATGCCAACATAGACCTAATCTTTTTTAAAAACATTATATTTCATCTTTCTATAATGCTAGTCTCTGTTCCTTTTTCATCGCATATCATCTTAAACTTATCAAATAAGTATTATTGTCCTTGATCAGTTTTTAGAGCCTTTATTTTCTTATCTGAATGATTCTCCACCAAATTCATATACTTTATAAACAATTGATTGCTTCTGATTTATAAGAAATTGAACATAAATAATTATATTGAGTATAGTCATTTAGAAAAATGATGAAATACACAACATCACATCTTTTCCTCATATTCACTATATCACAAATGTTAGAATGAATAGTTTTATGGAATAGAAGCTCATATTCCCTTTCCAAATGGATTTCTTATTACTTTACCAACTAAACAATGTTTAGAAATAGGTAGCTCTATGATTCAAATCACCAAAAGGCCTGTTATACCTAATTGACTTATTCGATTTTTACCAATGTGACATAGTCTAGTATGAAACAAAATTACAATATAATTTAAATTACTATATGATGTAAATAAGGAATAAATTTTAATACTACTTTGATGAACAACATTTGGTATAATAAAATCATGCAACATATGTTGGACCCCGAAACTTTCTGTAAGTTAAGACTATTAAACGAGTAATTATCGATGATTATTTGACAATTATTTATGTATAAAGCAAAGGAAA
>JAOQMQ010000002.1:14185614-14196332 GCA_027563845.1 Erythroxylum subrotundum | reverse complement strand
AAAGGGTTAGTCAGGCTTTAGATGGATTAATTTAAGGCATATATGTTGATTAAATTTTAAATGGCAGTTTGAGAACTATTTTAAAAGGCTTATTGGACTTATACCAAGATTAATCATTGGTTAACTTGATCCAATCTAAAATTGGAGAAGCCTTGGAAGTGAATACAATCTCAGACACAAGTCGTGTTAAAGCTCGTATAACTCTCAAAAATTAAGTGTTGAAGAATACAACTTCACACACGATCGTGTTTAGCCTATGTCATTATGTCTATATAAAAGTGAAGTTACAGTAAGGTACACAACCTCTAATATGATTATATACCAACCATTATAACTTTTTAGAAAAATAAGTCGAAAGACACGATCTCCAAAATGGGCATTTCTCAAGTTGTGTCCACTACCAAAATCCTAATTTATTTTGTATTTAAGGAGTGTTTCTATTCAGTTTTTGGAAGTTTTGACACCTTTGTTTGTTGAGAGTTATGAGTGTTTCTTTTCCTTGTTCTTTATTAAACTTTGACTTTATCAAAAGATGTTTTCTTTACGATGTTTGATTATTTAATGAATTTGATTCTTAATTCCTTATCAAGAGTAAAATTATATGATATAACTTTCCTGAGATTGGGTCAAACTTGCTTATGGGTTCTTTAGAGTTTTATTCCTGGATCGATTTATAACAAATGTATAACTTTAGGCTTAAGCTGGATCAATAAACCATACTACAGCTCATTTTTGCAAAGGACTTGGACTAATGACGAGGTTCTGAAGTTCAATGACTAATTTCCTCATGTGTCTGTTGATGGTGTTAAATAGAATGACTGCAAGCTCACAAAGGTATTTATGGAAAATGTTAAATATCCCTGGTTAGATATAAAAAAAGGATGCTTAGGAAAGGTAGTGGATAATGATGGTCATTATGTAGATGGTGCTTTTTGTGAGGAAGGTCAAATTGATAGTGCTTATGGGGAACATTTTACTTGTAAGGCTAGAAAAGGTGACCAAGTTGATTGTGCTACTGAAGAGGGAGAAAATCTACTTGTGGAGAGGGTAAATAACCTATCAGTGTTAATAGAGGCAAAGAACAATCTGAATGTGTTGCAAGAGAGGGAGAACAGTTTGATTATGTTATTGGAATGGGAGAACAACGTACTCGTGCTCTTAATGAGGCTCAAGCAGCCTCAAATGATTCAAATAAAGTAGTTTAGATGATCTAACATATAAAGGTGACAAAAAAGCATTTATGACATTAATGATTATAGTTCATTTAATTTTGATGACATATTTAATAAGGTATTTAGTAAAGAGGCTACTAAAGAAGTTAAGAGGTATCTTTATAATGGTTTCAACTTAGAGTATAAAATTAGTACAAAAAATGTCTCAATGAATAATATACTAAAAATACATACATATCCATCATATGAAGATCCAAATAAGCTTACGAGTGTAGTTGATAGTTTAAAGGTTGGTATATTATTTAATTTAATGAATGCATTTAGACAAGCTCCTAGTCTATATGTGATTGAGAAGGATTTTAATTTCTTATATATAAAGAATAAGAACTTTAGAGTAACTATTATTTACAAAAAAGGGTCGTGGCTGGAGATACATATTTCTCCAATACAAAATGGTTCTACATTTCAAACTAAGAGATATTATTCCATTCATAAGTACGAACAAGAATACCAAAATAGAAAATGTAAAGCACTTTGGATTGCAAAATAATACTTCCCATATTTTGGAGATAGTCCTAAATAGGATATTAGTGGGATTATTTTTAATAAACTTCAGTATTAAGATTATGAATAAAAAGACGTATAGGGTGAAGAAGTTTGTATTAGAGATATTGATGGGTGAGAAGGGCAAGCAATTTGAAAAATTAAGTAATTATAGATTATCTATATTAAAGTATAATTAGGATGGTTCTTTTACAATCAAGTATCTAAGAGGATTCTTTAACTCCATATGCATACACTTAGATGATTGTAAAAAGGGTTTCTTGGCTGCTTGTAGGCTTATCATATGATTCGATGGTTGTCACTTGAAGGGCAAGCATAAAGGTAAATTGCTATAGGCCATTGGTGTAGGTGCACGTAACAATATGTTTCTAATCGCATATAGTATAGTTAAAACTAAGAATAGAGAATCATTGAAATGATTTTTTAGATGTTTATAATGAGATATTAGGGACTACAAAAATCACAACTGAGTTTTCATTTTTGTCAAACAAAAGTTAAGATTTTAGTTACCTTTCATACATTATATTATATGCATTCTTCAAGTGTTTAAACTTAATGTTGTTTCTTTGTAAAAGAGCTTAGAACATGTCTTAATATTGATAGGGCTAGTGTTAAATCTGTACTTATAATAAAATAAAATTAAGACAATGAAAGTTATAAAAGATATAGTGTAGAGAGAAGCAAGATTATAACATTTAATGATTTGGATAGGTATATAGTTATTTTTTTTACTATTTATGAATTTGACGAATGGACTACATGATAATCTAAGGCATGTTTATTTTTAAGTTTTTAACTTGAGTAGATACATGAAACTATTGAAAGGGATTGAAAAATTATCCTTTACTAGTTGGAAAAAATACTAACAAATAGGTCATACAGGACACTCACAATGATGTACTAAAATTTAATATGTTGAACAAACACTAAGAGAACTTCATTGTATACATAAAGGAGGCTAGGAACAAGCCTACTATCACAATACTTGAGATGAATAAAATAACAATGATGAAGAGATTTAACAAGAAAAGGCAGCAGATAGAGAAATATAATGGGTCCACTTATCCTATAATTTAAAAAAAAATGTTGAAAAGTATAGATAACTTGCCAACAATTAGATTTCATACTTTCATGGTAGCAGATAATTTGGAGTGGAGCATATGAATTTTTTAACACCATATTATTGATTTTGGCATACACTTGCACATGTAGAAGATGGAATTTTAGTGAAATTCCTTGTGAACATTCTTAAGCTACAATTAAACGCAATGGTGGTAGACTTGAAGAATATCTGTTTTATATATAACAAAGGAAATTTTCAATAAGCTTATATAGGTCAGGTTTTTACAGTTCCTAAAGAAAACATGTGACCAATCCCTAGTGAAAACCATGTTTCTAAAATTCATCTACCATAATATAATAGAATATTTAAAAGGCCAAAAAAGGCAAAGAGCAAAGAGGTAGGAGAGGAACAAAGCCCATGTAAGGTCACTTAAGAGGGCTTCAGATTTTACGTAAAAAGAGTAAGCAGTATGATTCTAAATGCGTAGTAGTAGGTGATCTTAGTTATCAAAATTAACATGTGTTTTGTTATATCAACGTATTATTTGATTTTACTAGTTTGTTATGGTTCTTTGGAAGCTTAAAATTTGGTATATAAATAGCATATTATATAGCCAAAAAAAATTGTTCTTTACCTTTCTTGAGCTAGGACATTAGTTTTATTCAAATGATGGTGGTTTTATTATTAGGACTTTGGGTATACTTACCTTTAGTCTTGATTTTGATTAACATTTTGTAATTTGCTCCTCGTAACAATGATTTGAAGTTAATTTGGTGGAATATATTTTTTTAGATAATATTTTTTGTTTCATAGTTTTGTTACATATGATTAAAAATCAAATTGGATTTATTAACTAAAGAAAGATATTTACTTGTTTACACCTAAAATAAATATGTTAGAACATCATCCTTTGTACAACAAGTATCAAAGGTGATTAATTGTGTATACAAGCTCACAAAATAAATTATTCTGAATTGTATACTTATAGATAACTATCTCTTATCCTATTTGATATGGATGTTTAAAATTAAATATTAAACTTATTTATGTTTTTACATATAACTTGTATGCCTATAAGTATCAAAGATGTGTAATTCTCATTGGACTTGGGAATTATTGAAGTTTTATTTTTACCAAGAGAAAAAAGGTTTATGATTTCTGCAATTCCTTTTGTTGGTGTATATAAATTGTAACAAAGATCAAGTTGTAGACATTGTTATTTTATTTGATCAATCACTGACTAACCATGTTTGTTTGTCAATCTTGTTTGGTAGATTCTTGTTATAAACATTCATGTTCTAAACTTCTCCACAATTTATATAATAAAGAATCCATTTTAAAGCTAAGAAAGCTCACTTCAAATTTAAATGCATACAGAAATCATGGTTCTTAATACATATATTTTTGTTATATAAGTACATTTAAAGTGAACCCACCTAGGAATGTACCTTAGATAACTCATGAATAATTTTGAATTAAACATAAAAAAGCTAAAACAAATGTATAAAAGAATTTATCCATTGATTAAAATCAAGAAATAAATTCATTAAGGATTTGAGTGCTACAAAAAAGAGAAGTCTTTAATAAGTTTGAAGTTTTATAAAGAAAAAGAAAAAGATTAGAGTTTCAAGTGGGTACAATCATAGGATAGGGCGTGTTGGTTATGAATTTTTTATCACTAGAAAGTACGGTATGGGTTAGGCCCATGTTTAAGATAATAGATCTCTTCGTAACTTTATGAAGTTGAACATAGTCTAAGATATGCTCGTGAATAAGGCTGGGCATCCTCATATAAATTTATGAAATTGGAAACATTTAAAGACATGCTCATATCTTACAATTGAGTTTTTAGAAAGTTATATAGGTTGGTACACAATCATGTTCACATCCAAGTATTCAAACTTAGCTTAAGTTAAGCTACCTAATGCCTGTCTTTTAATTTTACTTAATTCCACACATTTATCCACTTATCTTGCAATATCATTAAGCATATATTAAAGCCTTTTCTTCTTTTTTTTTTTCATTTAATTGGTTCATTTGACAAACTCAAAGATAAATGACAACTTGATTTCTGTCAACATTGCTAAGTAATACATAAAAATAACTAAAAATATGGATCAATTACAAATTGATAGCCTCTATAGTAATTTATGGCCTTGTTGCCTCTTTAAAAAAAATTTATTGATCGTCTAAAGCTCATTTGTTATATTTATACTTCTCATGAATTTTTTGTCACACCACATACTGTAATCATATTTTCTTTTGACGCAAATAACATATATCTAATATCATATACCCAAATTTATACTTCAATTTTATCTTGAATTAAGCACATTCATAAAATCACCTTTCTTTAGTTGAACTTGGTTTGGAAAGTCCTAATATATGTTATTAATTTATATTCGCAATAATTTAAGCACTCTTTAGTTTTGATAATTGTAAAACTAAAAGAATTTTTAGTCTTTAATTCCTTAGTAGACATCAAAGGAAAGAAATTATATTAAATGCATCACTTTTGCATTTGTCTTGTGACAACTCAATTATATTGTAATTACAAAACTTTGATATTGATTTTGTGAAAGAATTGCTCCCTTCCTCTCCTATTCTAAATCTCTTTGAGTTTTATTTTTATTTTTTTCTTCATTTGTGCTTACAAACTGGTTGAGTAAATGGAATAAGCATTTAAATAAATATATTGGCATCACCTTTACAAAAAATACAACTTAATTTTCCCTAATTAAGTAATAAATCACCCAACTTAACCATTATCCCAACTTATGCACATACTAAATATCTTTAGTTAGAAGACACTTTTTTAAAATGACCAAAAGTGCATTTTAACTCTTAATGTTTACATCAGAATACAAGTTGGACCCTAACATTTCAAAGCATTTAATTTAACTTAACATTTTCAAAACATAAAAAAAGACCTAAGTGAATAAAAAATTTTATGTGATCAACTTTTTGTTAGTTGAATGCTATATCAACACTGACGTGGCATTATTTATTACAATCAAATAGTAGGTCCCACTTCCATATGGCATTATGGGACCCATTATCTAAAATTAAAAAATATATTTAATGATACTTTTTAAACCCTTGGTTGTAGATCTCTCTGAAACCTTTGATTGCAAATCTCACACATTTTCTAGTCTGATTCTAGCAAGGTTGTTGGTGATAGAGACACAATTTTAGCGTTGGATCTACTACAAAATAGTTCAATAAAAATATGATTATATGAGGAATAAATCATATTTAGCTAAAGATAATTTATAAAAATGGTTATGTAAACGTGTACTTAGAATACAAGTGGGCCTTCTCTTCCTCTTATTATCATTGCTACTGCCATTCACTAACAAATAAAATGGCTTAAACGAAGAAGAATGAGTTGAAGAAGAGTTTTGGCTAATATGAGTTTTAATACAATTGGTTTTTCTTGCTTGATTGTATACTATCCTCTATATTCTAGCCTATAATTAATAAAAACAACTATAGTATGTTACTAACATGTATAAAAAATTAAGCTTTAAGCTTTACTTATTATTTGCCTCTTTCACTATTTGAAAAGTCTAGTTGGGGTTAGGAATATGAGAGGGTAGGTAAGGACGAGCTAGGTATAGAAGATAGGATGATTAAATAGAGAAAAGAAAATTCTTCACTTTACCCTCTTTTCGTCCATATCATCTTTCTTTAGGCTTTAAAAAAATAAGATTTTTCTGTGAACAGCTTTATTTCTTTCTTATAAGTCTCATTATCATCATCATCATCTTTTTCTTCAAATATTTATTTTTGGACTCAACTTTAATAACTTCTTCAAAAGTAAGGGAAAGAAAGAGAGAGAAAGAGACCACACAAAGCCAATCACTTCGATCGAAACTTGATACCACCTAATATCCCTTCCAATTAAACTTGTAGGAATATAAAGAAACCTGTAGGCAAGTCATTGAGAGAAACAAACAACAACTACTAGTAGAAGATCCAAACCAACTACTTTTAATAGAATTAAACGAAGAAATTAGATATGCACAAAGATGATCTCTCTTAAAGATGATTGCCCATTTTTAAAATATATAACCCATCATTAAGTATGAGGATTACTAGTTAATTTAAACAACTAGTCTCTGATTAACGTGGAAGAGGTGAAAAAGGAAGGACATGAAATTAAGGTTAAATCACTACAAAATGAACTACAATTCATACATACTTAGTCTAGCGAGAGACTTGATACCTAAAAAGTTTGTGAGAGAACCCAAACTATGTAAATAATACAACCTATAAACTTAATAGGCAATAAAAACCATAAACCAAAGCTCGTGTTCATTTACGAATGAATTTAACAAAGAAATGGCTATTTCTCTGGAAGAAGGGTTAAAAGAAGATGTAAACACTTTAGAAGCATAAATAAAACATAAAGGGATAAGAAGATGAGAAAAATAAAATGGGAAAATATAATTAACTATATTTTTTAATTTCATATTGTGGGTCTCACAATATTACGTGACAATAAAACTCACTATTTGTTTGTAAAAATAATAAGCAATGTTACGTCAATATTGACATGGTATTTAAATGACAAAAAAGTTAATCCCATTAAATTTTCTATTCACTTAGGATCTGTTTTGAACATTTAGAAAATGTTAGGGTTCAAATTGAATGCTTTGGAATATTATGGTTTAACTTGTATTATGATGTAAATATTGAGGTTCATAATGAACTTTTGGCCTTTTAAAATTGATAAATTAAGAAACATAGGAATTCAATATGAGGAATATAAACTATAAAACATGGCAATCAAGTGTAAACTATAACTCAATTGAAAAAAGAAGTGACCATAACTAAATATTGAAAAGAAAAACCACAACTATGTCCACAATCATTGCCAAAGCTATATCCCAAATCTCACATTGCAAAAGTTTTATTATCAAATGAGCTATAAAGTTTCAACTTTATGAAAGGGAGAGCAGAAGACATGATATAGCCAATGGACACATAGCTTGCTAAATTATAGAAAATGGTTTTTCAAAACCCTAAAACATGTCACAAATCCAAAGAAAAAGGGTTTTTTAATATAAAATTCCATAAAAGAGTTACATAGCTAGAAACAACTTATTTTCATATTAGGATGAGAAATTTTCTCAAATTATTCACTCATATTCATCATCATTCTTTTATAGGAAGAACTTAATAAGTATGAAAGAAAGTAATGTTTAATCTTAGGAAGAAGAGATAGTGTATAAAAAAGATCTACAAAAGCTTGAGTTTTTATTTATTATCAGGTCATGTTAACCTTAAACTAATGTATTTAATAAAATATGTTTAAAATGAAAGTTTAATAAATGAGTATACTAACAGAATAATATATTTTAGTCATTACTTAAATACAACCTCATTTGAATTTATATTCAAAGTAAAGGGCTTTTCCTAATTTCTTGGCAATTATCTCTAAATGAGATTCTTTAGGAAACATCCACCTTGACATCATAACTTACCATCATATGTCGAGGCAATAAATTTTTGAACCTCAATATTAATATAACATTATTTTCAAAATTAACATAATATCAATTATGCTTTTAATTAAAATTTTCTTCTAATTTAGTTAAATATTATAATAAACCATATAATAAAAGGAAAGTGTCAACTTTTATGATAAAATGGATTAAGAAAATTTTCTAGGTCTATTATGTATATTTTTTGCATCATATTATAAAGTTTAATTGATATTATTACCAAAATAGAAAAATTAAAATCATGGTCTAAATGACAATCATACGAGTACCTCTTCATCCATTAAAATTTTAATTCTAAGAAACAAATGGCTGATGAACATGAAGTATATCCTTGAACTATAAATTCAGCATCCAACTCATCATTCATAATTAACTTTATTATATGTTCACACTCACTATCTTGAACCGTTTCTATCTTTTTACTAGTCATAGTCCATCCTTCATATTAAAGTTTATTCTATGTTCACATATAATAAAGTTTATTATATTTATATGTGTTTATTATATGTTCAGATATAATAAAGTTAATTATGAAGGTTGGACTATGACTAGTAAAAAGATAGAAATGATTCAAAATGGTGAGTGGGTTGGAGGGAAAACCTACAGTTGAAAATTTTGAGAAAATAACAAGAAATTTAACATTCCTTACACTAAGAAGTTATCTATGAATTGTCCAACAAGATGGAATTTACATTTAAAATGCTTGATGTCTCCATTAATTATATGTATGTGTTTATTAAGTTATGAAAACATGATTTAGTACACTGATTTGCCTACATATTTGCAATCAAAGTTGGAAAAAGAAACTTGTCAGAAATCAGAGATGTTCAACTTCATTACTAAGCTTTTTTTTTTTGTAAAAGAATCCCACTACTCGTATTTTTTTTTTAACATATGTGAGATCAAGTTAACATTAATTGTGTGGTCATTTCTTATAATGAAGAGATTCAAACAATGTTAAGTAGATGATGAGAAAATTAAACACTTATTGTAGTATAATTGCTAATACTATGATAATTATTATCGTTTTGAATTTGAGATACAAGCTTGCTGCATTTGAGTATATTTCCGAAAGTTGTAGGGTGATAGAATTTCAATACATGTTCATATCATTAAAGAATTGTGATATGATTTATTTTCTTATTACCAATACAGTGACGGAACTAGAAATTGAAGATATATAGAAGGGTCCAAATATTTAATTTTTTAAAATTTTGGAGGGTCCAGTGTACCACTAATTCTTAAATAACTCCGTCTTTGTATATATATATATATATATATATATATATTAAAAATAAAAAATATTTAATTTTTTTAAATCTCAGGACTAGTACACCACCACTGGGCCCCATATACCTCCTTCTGTGCCAATACAAAATGGGTAAAAAGTTAGATTATAACAGTTTAGTATTAGTTTCATAAGTATAGCAATTTTGGTTTGACTCAACCAACCCACATTATTAAAAATTTATTTTAGAGAGGATGAATCAACACTAGTATTTAATATTTTTAAACGAATATGAATTTCTTACTGTGGTAAAAAGTGTTGGTCAGGTATGGAGAAAGTAAGACCCATTCTATCTAAAATTGAAAAGTAGGTCTGACGTCCTAATCATTTTGATTTACTAATATAAATTATTGGCCCATTTGTGCTTGTGTAATGACAATGAGAAAAGAAGGAACTTGTTATGGTACCAAAAGTTCGTAGAGATAAGACTATGGCATCCTCAACATGAAGGGAAATGATAAACTGTTACTAACTATATTAGTTTAGACATAATAATTTGTTGCTAATCTATTCAACTTTTGTTGGGTGATTTTTGTTGAATGGGATGTTACTTATTTCTTTATAATTAGTATGCGACATTGTCATCTGTCCAATAAGAATTATTTATATGCTTATAGACCATTTGCGCAAATTTACTAAGAAGCACTTTTAAATTTAAGATTGGGAACTAAATTGCAACCTGCAATCAATTTCAATTTCAATTTCAATTGAATTTCAATTTTGATATAATAATAATTTTCTCTTTTCTTAATAAGTAAGGTGTTGTTCTTTTTTTTTTCATTCAATATTAGAAGTAATATTTCAATATAGTGAAATTCTCAGCATAGCGAATTTGAACAAAAGCAAGAGTAAAAATGGAACAGTCCGTGAAATATATTTCTAAAAGAATAAAATATAAAAAAGAAAAAGAAATACAAAAAATCAAGATTTAACAAAACAAGTAAATATTCAAAACAGAAAAAGCAATTATTAGATGTTGACATAAACAATGCAAAATAAGTGAATATGACATTATTTATCAAAAACAGTACCATGTAACGTTATCTATATGAATTTCTAATCTTGATGAAAACAACAATAATTGGTACTACTAAGAGGCAATTAAAAATTCTTGAAAGATC